>JAWUZG010000207.1:0-111106 GCA_036785705.1 Acanthornis magna | reverse complement strand
TGTCCCCAATGTCCCCATGTCCTCAATGTCCCTGCCCCCAATGTCCCCATGTCCCCACATCCCCCCCGTGTCCCCGATGTCCTCAATGTCCCCATGTCCCCCATGTCTCTCCCGTATCCCCGATGTCCCCACATCTCTCCCAAGTCCCCACATCCCCCCCGTGTCCCCGATGTCCCCCCGTGTCCCCAATGTCCCCATGTCCTCAATGTCCCTGTCCCCCGGCGTCCCCATGTCCTCAACGTCCCCCCATCTCCCCCGTGTCCCCAGTGTTCCTATGTCCCCAATGTCCCCATGTCCCCACATCCCCCCCGTGTCCCCAATGTCCCCAATGTGTCCCCGCTGTCCCCGAGGCCAGCTCAGCTCTACGGTGTTTATTGGCGTCTCTAACACTCACTGATGCAGATAAATAGTGGACATTTGTCACCGCCGCCACCCCCCCACCGCGGGGACACCCCGGGGACCCCCCGCCACCCCCGCGGGGACCCCTCCCCGACGGGGACCCCTCCCCGAGGGGGTCACCCCGGAGAGGGACGGACGCCGTGGGGACACGCGGGGGGTGGGGACATCGCGGGGGGGATGTCACCCGTGGGGTCACCTCGTTGGGGACATCCCCTTGGGGACATCTCATTGGGGACACCCTCTGGGTCACTCCATGGGGACATCCCCTTGGGGACACCTTCAAGGCCACGCCATTGAGGTCACCCCTTGGGGATGTCCCTCCGGGGGGGGCGGGGGTCACACCGTTGGGGTCACCTCATTGGGGACGTCCCCTTGGGGACACCCTCAAGGCCACCCCACGAGGACATCCCCCATCGAGGCCACCCCATGGGGCCACCCCGAGGTCACCATGGGGGACACCCCCTTGGGGACACCCCCAGGGTCACCCCATGGGGACATCCCCCATTGGGGTCACCTCACTGGGGACGCCCCCAGGGCCACCCCCCCCCCCCCCGGTGATGTCCCCATCAAGGCCACCCCAATGGGGTCCTCTCTTTGTGGCCACCCCCAGGTGACACCCCCAGGGCCACTCCCACCCCTCCCCCACTGTCCCCAAGGTCCCCCCGCCCCTCCCCCCCCCCCCCCTTTTTTGCCACTTTTCCCCATTTTCGTTCATTTTTTGCCTTTTTTGTTTGTTTTCCCCCTAAAGTGCGGTCGGGGAGGGGGGAGGGGACACGGGGAGGGGGGAGGTGACACCGGGGGTGAGGAGGGAGGTGACACCAGCGGGGGCGGGGGGGGGAGGGTGGCGCGTGTGGGGTGGGGGGGGGGCGGGGGGGGTCAGTCAGTAGCAAACGCGGCCACGAAAGTGCAAAAGGGGGGAGGGGCCGCGGGGGGGGTGGGGAGGGGGGGCCTTGCACGAGGGTGGGCCTTGCACGGGGACAGTCCTTGCACAAGGATCTGCTCATTTGAATGTGGCCTTTGCACAAGGCTGGGCCTGGGGCCAGAGCGGGCCTCGCACGAGGCCAGGCCTTGCAGGAGGATGGGCCTGGGACCAGGACGGGCCTCGCACGAGGACAGGCCTGGGGCCAGAGCAGGCCTTGCACAAGGCCGGGCCTTGCACAAGGATGGGCCTTGCACAAGGATGGGCCTTGTGCCAGAGCAGGCCTTGCATGAGGCCAATCTTTGCACGAGACCGGGCCTTGCACGAGGACAGGCCTGGTGCCAGAGCAGGCTTTGCACAAGGCCAGGCCTTGCACAAGGATGGGCCTTGCATGAAGACAGGCCTGGGGCCAGAGTGGCCTTGCATGAGGACAGGCCTGGGGCCAGAGTGGCCTTGCATGAGTCCAATCCTTGCATGAGGCTGGGCCTTGCACGAGGGTGGGCCTGGTGCCAGAGCAGGCCTTGCACGAGGACATCCCTTGCACAAGGGTGGGCCTTGCAAATGGCCGATCTTTGCACGAGGATGGGCCTGGTCCCAGAACGGCCCTCACACAAGGATGGGGATCACACCAGGCCTGTCCTCGTGCAAAGCCCATCCTCGTGCAAGGCCCATCCTCGTGCAAGGCCCAGCCTCGTGCAAGGCCCAGCCTCCTGCAAGGCCCATCCTCGTGCAAGGCCCAGCCTCGTGCAAGGCCTATGCTTGTGCAGGGCCCATCATCTTTGTGCAGAGCCCATCCTCGTGCAAGGCCCATCCTCGTGCAAGGCCCATCCTCGTGCAAGGCCCATCCTCGTGCAAGGCCTATGCTTGTGCAGGGCCCATCATCTTTGTGCAGAGCCCAGCCTCGTGCAAGGCCACCCCTGGTGCAGGGAGGCCCCTCGCACACTCAGCGGGTGTGAGTGTGAGTGTGAGAATGAGTGTGAGTGGGCGTGTGACGGCCTCGCACGGCCAGGCGGAGCGCGGGGGCCTCGCACGAGGGTGGGCGTGCGAGGAGGGGCCTTGCACACTCGTGTGAGGCATGGGGGGGTCGGAGGGGTGTGCGAGGGGGGGCGTTGCACGAGGGTCGCCCCCGGCGCTGTGCGTTGTGCGAGGGCGGCGTGGAAGGGTTGGGGCTCGCACGGGGATGGGCCTTGCACACTCACGATTGCACAATGGCATTTCCTTGCACAAGAGCGTCCCCTGCACACTCACAATTACACAAGGATGGTCCTTGCACACTCACAACCGCACGAGGACATTTCCTTGCACAAGGACCCCCCTTTTGCACACTCACAACCACTCAAGGACAGTCCATGCACACTCGCAACCGCACGAGGACCCCTTTGCACACTCACGATTGCATGAGGGTGATCCTTGCACGCTTGATGTTGCACCAGGACATTTCCTTGCACGAGGGCGCCCTTTTGCACACTCACAATTGAACAAGGACAGTCCTTGCACACTCAACATTGCACAGGGACCCATTTGCACACTCAGAATCACACGAGGATCCCCCTTTACACACTCACCATTCACAGGGACCCATTTGCACACTCACAACTGCTCAAGGATGGCCCTTGCACACTCAGAATCGCACAGGGCCCCTTCCCTTGCACAAGAACACCCTTTGCACACTCACAACGGTACAAGGACATCCCTTGCACACTCACAATGACACGAAGATGGGCCTTGCACACTCAGAATTGCACGAGGACTCTTCCCTTGCACAAGAACACTCCTTGCACACTCACAACTGTTCAAGGATGGTTCTTGCACACTCACAACTGCATGAGGACCATCCTTGCACACTTGGAATTGCACAAGGACCCTTCCCATTGCACAAGGACACCCCTTGCACACTCAGGATGGCACAAGGACAGTCCTTGCACACTCACAGCGGCACGAGGACAATCCTTGCACACTCACAGAGGCACAAGGACAATCCTTGCACATTCAGGATGGCACGAGGACAGTCCTTGCACACTCAGAACAGCACAAGGACACTCCTTGCACACTCACAGCAGCACGAGGACAATCCTTGCACACTCACAGCGGCACGAGGACAATCCTAGCACACTCAGAGTGGCACAAGGACACTCCTTGCACACTCAGAACTCCGTAAGGACAGTCCTTGCACACTCAGAATGG
This sequence comes from Acanthornis magna, assembly GCA_036785705.1. Lineage (NCBI taxonomy): Eukaryota > Metazoa > Chordata > Aves > Passeriformes > Acanthizidae > Acanthornis > Acanthornis magna. The sequence continues at coordinate 107,604 of JAWUZG010000207.1, read as the reverse complement.
CACAAGGACACTCCTTGCACACTCACAGTGGCACGGGGCCCCTCCTTTGCACACTCAGAACAGCACGAGGACAATCCTTGCACACTTGCAGCGGCACGAGGACACTCCTTGCACACTCAGAACGGCACAAGGACACTCCTTGCACACTCAGAACGGCACAAGGACAGTCCTTGCACACTCAGAGTGGCACAAGGACACTCCTTGCACACTCAGAATGGCACAAGGACAATCTTTGCACACTCACAGTGGCACAGGCCCCTCCCCTGCACTCGCCCCCCTCGCACGCCCCCGTTGCACACTCGCCCCCCCGGGGGTCTCAGGTGCTGGAATGTCGCTGCGATGCCGATAAGGTGCCAAAGGGGGGGGAGGGGTCGGGATTTGGGGTTTTGGGGGGGCCCCGGGATAGTGGGGGGGGCCCCGAGTTCGGGGGGGGGAGGGGAGGGGAGGTGCAAAACGCTGCGGGGGGGAGGGGCAGACCCCAAATGTTGGGGGGGGGGGGGGCTCTGGAGTGGGGGAGGGGCTGTTCTCCTAAATTGGGGGAGGGTCCCCAATATCCTGGGGGGGGTCCGTTATTTTGGGGGGGGTCCCTGTGCTGAGGGAGGGGCTCAGATCCCTCCCCCCCCCCCAGTTTGGAGTGACTGGAAGCCCCGCCCACCTCCCAGTATCCCCAGTGCCCCCCCCAGTCTCATACTGGTCCCTGTGCCCCTCCCCCCCCGCAGTCCCGATAGGGGGGGACCCCCAACTCCCCCCACCCCCCAAACTTCTGGGGGTGTCCCCCGTCACCGGTGCCCCCCCAAAACCTCCTCTGGGACCCCCAAATTTTAAAGGGTCCCCCCAAATTCTATGGGGCCCCATTTCCTATGGGGCCACCCCCAATCTCCTACGGGGAACCCCCCAAATTTTTTTTTAGGGACCCCCCTAGGGACTTCTGTGGGGCCCATCAAGATCTACAGGGACCCCCAAAATCTATGGGGCTGCCCCTCAGCTTCTGTGGGGCCCACAAACATTTGTGGGGTCCCCAAAATTCTGTGGGACCCTTAAACTCTAAGAGGCCCCGCCCTCTTCTATGGGGCCACCCCGACTTCTGTAGAGCCCCCCCAACTTTCTTTGGGGGTCCATAAACTCCTACAGGGCACCCCAAACTCCTAAGGGACCCCCAAACTCTGTGGGGCCACCCCACAACTTCTGTGGGGCCCCCCAAGCCCTATGGGGCCCATAGACCTCCGTGGGTTCGCCCCGAATTTTGCGGGGTCTCCCAAATTCTATGAGGCCACCCCAACTTCTATGGGGTCCAGAACCATTTATGGGGACCCCCAACTTCTGTGGGGCCCCCCCCATTCCTATGGGGCGCCCCCCCATTTTTCTATGGGGCCCATAAACATCTATGGGGCCCCCCCATTCCTATGGGGCGCCCCTTTTCCTATGGGGTCCCCCCCAGCCTCTGCGGGACCCCCTTCTCCTCCGGCCCCCCCCAATATGGGGTAGGGACCCCCCCCCTCACCTCCGGGGTCCCCCTCCACCCATGGGGCAGGACCCCCCCCTCCCCTCCCCCCGCCCCTCCCCCACCCCTCAGGTGCCCCCCCCCGCTTTCCGGGGCCGCTCCCCTCCCCCCCCGGGGAACCCGAAATTTGGGGGGGGTGCCGTGCTGGGGGGGAGGGGCGCTGGGGGGACGCCCCCCCCCGATGCCCCCCCGGCCCCCTCCCCCCCCAGGAAGCCGCGCTCGGGGTCGGGGAGGACGAGGGCGAGGGGGAGGGGGAAGGGGAAGGGGTACGCGGCCACCAAGCGCGGCCCGAAGGACAACGGGAAGGCGGCGGGGGGGGCGGCGGGGACACGGGGACCCCCCCGCGGTGTCCCCCCGCTGTCCCCGAGCTCGGGGTCGCCCCCCGCGGCTCGGCACAGCAGCGCCAGCGGCTGCTCCTGCACCGGGTACGGCCCCGCGCTGTCCCCCGCGCTGTCCCCGCCCGTGTCACCCGCGGCTGGCGCGGCGCCGGTGGCCCCGGGGGACAGAGGGACCCCCGTTTTCTCCGCCGGACCCTCCTCCCTGCCCGCGGCCGGAGGGGTGTAGGCGATGACCGTGGGCGGCGCCGGTGACCCCGGTGGTGACCCCGGTGGTGACCGCGGTGGTGACCCCTGCGGTGACCCCTGCGGTGGCGACCCCGGCGGCGACCCCGGCGGCGACCGTGGCGACCCCGGCGGCGACCGTGGCGACCCCGGCGGTGACCGTGGCGACCGTGGCGACCCCGGTGGCGACCGTGGCGACCCCGGTGGCGACCCCGGCGAGCGCTGGCGGTGGCGCTGGGCGTGGCGGCTGAGCGCGGCCGCCGTCTTGCACACCTTGGCGCAGGTGGGGCAGGTGAAGCGCAGCGATGGCCGCCGCCCCACCCGGCCCGGGGGCGCTGTCCCTGCCGCTGTCCCCGCCGCCGTCACCGCCGCCTCGTGTCCCCGCTGGTGCTTCCGCAGCTTCCGCAGCGCCGGGAAGCTCTTCCCGCACACCCGGCACGGGTGGTGGCGCTCGCGGCGCCGCGGGGCGTCCTGCGGGTCGCCGTCGTTGTCATTGTCACCGTCGTTGTCACCGTCGTCGTCGCCGCCGCCGCCGTCCCCCGGCGCCCAGCGCAGCGAGCGCAGCTTGCGCCGCCAGCGCGGCTTCTTGGCCGCCGCCGCCGCCCCGGGGGTCCCGCCGGGGGTCGCGCCGGGGGTCCCGGTGCCGCCCCCCGCCTTCCTCTTGGGTTTGTAGGAGTAGTAGGGCCGCCAGAGCCGGTCGTCGGCGTCGCTGTCGTTGTCGTTGTCGTCGTCGCCGCGCAGTTCGGTGCCGGAGATGCGGCGCTTGACGATGGCCTCCTCGCCGATGCGCACGGTGATCTGGCACAGCCCCTCGCCCGCCGCCGCCGAGCCCGCGTACGCCGGCTTGGCCACGTAGGTCATGGTGCGGCCGCCGCCGGTGCCGCCGGCGCTGCTCGCAGGAGGGTTCTGGGCGGCGGCTGTGGCCGTGGCCTCGGTGGCGGCGGCGGCGGCCGCGCGCTGCGCCTCGATGTAATCGCGCAGCACCTGCTTCTTGATGGGCACGGCCGGCGTCACCGGCGCGGCCGCCGGACCCTCGGGCAGCCCCGGCGGCTCCTCGCCCGCCCGGCCGTTGTAGGCGATGACCGAAGCGGCGCCGCTGCCGCCGCCGCCCCGCACGATGACCGACGGCGCCGCGCGGCCGTAGGCGATGACCGAGGCGGGCTCCGGCCGCGGCGCGGGGTAGGCGGTGACGGCGGCGTCCCCCGGCGTGGCCGGCGGCGGCGGCAGGGCCCCGTCGGGCACGGCGCCCTGGCTGTAGGTCTTGTAGGGCCTCTTGTGCGCCCGCATGGGCAGCAGGCGGTAGAGCTTGAGCGCGTTGAGCTTGGGCCGGTAGCCGCCGTTGGGCGTCTTCTCGGAGGCGATGAGCCCCGGGCTGATGCCGTGGAAGGCTTTTTGGTGCGTCTTGAGGTTGTAGTAGGTGACGAAGGTGTCCCAGCAGAAGATGCACTGGTAGCGGCGCTCGCCCGTGTGCCACACCTCGTGCTTGGTGCGGTACTCGGCCAGCGCGAAGACCTTGTCGCAGTAGCGGCACGGGTATTTGCGGCGCCACGAGTGGACGTTGGCGTGGCGCTTCAGGCTGGACAGCGTCATGTAGGAGCGCTGGCACACCCCGCACAGGTACAGCACCTGCCCGTCCACCACCTTGACCAGCGGCTCCTGCTCCGCGCCCGGCTCCAGCGCGCGGTGCCGCAGCAGCAGCGCCTTCTTGGCCGCTTTCGGCGCCGCCGCCGAAGCGGTGACGGTGGCGGCGGCGGTGACGGCGCTGACGGTGGTGGTGGCGGCGGCGGCAGCTGCGGTGGTGGCCCCGGCGGCGTCGCCGTCCCCGTCGCGACAGCCGACCTCGTGCGTCTGCAGGCGCTTGACGTGGATGAAGCTCTTGCCGCAGTGCCGGCAGCACAGCCCGCGGCGCCCGCGGTGCAGCTTGGCGTGGAAGCCCAGCGCGGCCGCCGAGCTGAAGCCGCGGCCGCACAGACCGCACCGCAGCGACGACGGTGACGACGGCGACGCCGGCGGCGGTGACACCGTGGCCGCGTCCCCGCCCGGCGCCGTCTCCCCGCCCGTGGTGGCCGCCTCGCCGGGCCGCGCCGGGCAGGTGAGGTCCACGGGGGCCGCGGGCGCTCGGGGGTCCCCCGCCGGCCCCGCCGGTGCTGGGGGGGTCCAGGTGCCGTTCATGTCCCGCGGGGGGGGCCCGGCCTCCAGCCCCTGCAGCGAAGGGATGCCGAGGCGCCGGCCCACGGCCCCCAGCGCCCGCGCGGCCGCCGGCGACGGCACCGCCAGGCGCGAGTTGTAGATGAAGTTGAGGACGTCGGAGAAGACGCCGGCCTGGACGCCCGGCAGCTCCAGCACCTGGGCGGGCGAGGGGCAGGTGGGCTCCTGGGCCAGCGCCCGCTTGAAGAAGGGGCTGGAGGCGGCCAGGACGTTCTTATGGGCGCGGAATTTGGTGTCCTCGGCGATGATGGTGACGTCGCAGAACTGTCCCCGCAGGCGCTGCTCGTTCAGCTCCAGCAGCAGCGCCCGGCAGTGCCCGGCGTCCGACACCTCCACGACCGGAGCCATCCCCGCGCCGGCCACCTGCGGGGGGGGGACACTGGGGTCACCGGGGTGGGTGGGGTCACGGTTTGGGGTCACTTGGGTCCCTGTTTGGGGTCACCTTGGTGAGGGGAATCACAATTTGGGGTCACCTGGGTCCCTATTTGGGGTCACCTGGGTCCCTGTTTGGGGTCACGGTTTGGGGTCACCTTGGTGAGAGGATTCGCAATTTGGGGTCACCTGGGTCCCTATTTGGGGTCACCTGGGTGGGTGGGGTCACAGTTTGGGGTCACCCAGGTTCTTTGGATCCTTTCACGACGGTGGCTGGACACCTGAGTCCCACACCTGGGGTCATCTGACCACATGGGTCTTTTCCATGGGGTCACCCGGACATGTGGGTCCCTATTTGGAGTCACCTGGGTCCCTTCAGTGGGGTCAGATGGACACCTGGGTCCCTAATTTGGGGTCACCCAGACACCTGGATCCCTAATTTGGAGTCACCTGGGTCCCTATTTGGGGTCACCCATGTCCTTTCTATGGGGTCACCCAAACATCGGGACCCCTATTTGGTGTCACCCGTGTCCCTTGCATGGGGCTAAGCACACCTGGGTCCCTTTTTTTGGGGTCACCCGTGTCCCTTCTCTGGGTGTTTGGGGGTCCCCAGCCCCACATATGGAGGTCTCTCAGCCCCACGGACTAGGGTCCCCCAATCACATTCCCCTGACTCAGAACTGTGGGTCAGGGTGCCCCAGTTCTGTGGGGCTGGGGGTCCCCTAATTCTGTGGGGCTGAGTCAGGGGTCCCCCATTCTGTAGGTCAGGGTCCCCCAATTCTGTGGGGTTAGGGGTCCCCTAATTCTGTGGGGTTGAGTCTGGAGGTTCCCCCATTCTGTGGGTCAGGGTCTCCCCATTCCCCATCCTGGGGGTCACTGTGGGCCCGGGGGTCACTCTGGGGTTTCAGGGCCCTCTGTCCCGGGGGTCACTCTGGGGTTTTGGGGCCTCCTGTCCCGGGGGTCACTCTGGGGTTTTGGGGCCTCCTGCCCCGGGGGTCACTCTGGGGTTTTGGGGCCTCCTGTCCCGGGGGTCACTCTGGGGTTTCAGGGCCCTCTGTCCCGGGGGTCACTCTGGGGTTTTGGGGCCTCCTGCCCCGGGGGTAACTCTGGGGTTTTGGGGCCTCCTGCCCCGGGGGTCACTCTGGGGTTTCAGGGCTCTCTGTCCCAGGGGTCACTCTGGGGTTTTGGGGTCCTCTGTCCCGGGGGTCACTCTGGGGTTTCAGGGCTCTCTGTCCCGGGGTCACTCTGGGGTTTTGGGGTCCCCTGTCCCGGGGGTCACTCCGGGGTTTCGGGACCCCCTGTCCCGGGGGTCGCAGCCCCCCAGCCCCGCGGAGCCATTTTGTGTCGGGGCCTCCCCGGCCTGAGGCGGCTCAAAATGGCGGCGGCGCCGCGAGCGCGGTAAGACCGGGACCGAACCACCGGGGGGGAACCGCGGGGGGAGCACGGGCAGAACCATGGGGGAACCACGGGGGGGACCGAGGGGGGAACCGAGGGGGGAACTGAGGGGGGAGCACGGGCAGAACCACTGGGGGACAACGGGGGGGACCGAGGGGGGAACTGAGGGGGGAGCACGGGTAGAACCACGGGGGGACAACGGGGGGAGCACGAATAGAACCATGGGGGGAACCGAGGGGGGAACTAAGGGGGGAACTGAGGGGGGAGCACGGGCAGAACCACGGGAAGAACCACGGGGGGAACGGGGGGGAGCACGGGTAGAACCACGGGGTGACAATGGGGGGAGCACGGGCAGAACCACGGGGGGAACGACGGGGGGAACGGGGGGGGGGGAGCATGGGTAGAACCACGGGGGGAACTTAGGGGGGAGCACGAACAGAACTATGGGGGGAACCGAGGGGGGAACACGGGCAGAACCACGGGAAGAACCACGGGGGGAACAGGGGGGAGCACGGGTAGAACCACGGGGTGACAATGGGGGGAGCACGGGCAGAATCACGGGGGGAACCGAGGGGGGAACCGAGGGGGAAGCAGGGGCAGAACCATGGGGGGACAACGGGGGGAGCACGGGCAGAACCACGGGGGAACCGAGGGGGGAACACGGGCACAACCACGGGGGAACCGAGGGGGAATTCAGGGATGGACCCATGGACAGAGCCTGACCCACAGCTCTGACCCACAGATGGACTCATGGCCGGACCCTCAGATGGACCCTGAGCCACAGCTTGAGCCACAGCAGGACCCAAAGCTCTGACCAATGGCTGACCCATGGCTGACCCAGGGCCAGACCCACAGCTTGACCCACAGCATCACCCCCAAGGCCCAGGGGGAGCCCCACAGCCCCCCAGGGTGTCAACCCCGGCCTGACCCACGGCCAGCCCAAAGTGTCCTCCATCATCACCCTGTACCCCCCCAGTACCCCCACAGTGCCCCCCAGTGCCTCCCAGTGCCTCCCAGTATCCCCCCAGTACCCCCCAGTGCCTCCCAGTACCTCCCCCCAGTACCCCCCCAGTACCCTCCAGTACCCCCACAGTGCCCTCCAGTGCCTCCCAGTGCCCCCCAGTATCCCCCCAGTGCCCCCCAGTGCTCCCCAGTACCCTCCAGTACCCCCACAGTGCCCCCCAGTATCCCCCCAGTGCCCCCCAGTGCTCCCCAGTACCCTCCAGTACCCCCACAGTGCCCCCCAGTATCCCCCCAGTGCCCCCCAGTACCCCCACAGTGCCCCCCAGTGCTCCCCAGTACCCCCCCAGTACCCTCCAGTACCCCCACAGTGCCCTCCAGTACCCCCCCAGTGCCCCCCAGTGCCCCACCTGTGCGCGGGGCCCTCATGGACTGGGTGTTGCTGCTCCGGGGGTCCTCGGGGGGGGGTCACAGCCGGCCGGGCCTCCTGGAGGGGGGGACACGGACAGAAGGGTCACAACAGGCGATTCGGGGGTACCTGGGGTGTTGGGGGGAGGAGAACACCTGGAAATGGGGGACAAAGAGGGGGTGGGGGAGACGGCGGTGACGGGTGGCAAAAGGGTGATGGTGACAAAGTGGGGGTGACAAAGTGGGGGTGGGTGATGGGGTTAGAACACGCAGAAAATGGTGACAAAACAGCAGGGGGTGACAAAGCGGGGGTGACAAAACAGAGGGTGACAAAGCGGTGACGAGTGACAAAAGGGTGACAAAGTGGCAGCGGGTGACAAAGTGGGGGTGACAAAGTGGGGGTGGGTGATGGGGTGGGTCAGAACACCCAGGAAATGGTGACAAAACAGCAGGGGGTGACAAAGTGGGGTGACAAAACAGAGGGTGACAAAGCGGTGACAAGTGACAAAAGGGTGACAAAGTGGCAGCAGGTGACAAAATGGGGGTGACAAAGTGGGGTGACAAAACAGAGGGTGACAAAGTGGTGATGAGTGGCAAAAGGGTGACAAAGTGGCAGTGGGTGATAAAGTGGGGGTGGGTGATGGGAGGGGTCCAGAACACCCAGAAAATGGTGACAAAATGGCAGGAGGTGACAAACTGGGGGTGACAAAGTGGGGGTGACAAAACAGAGAGCGACAAAGCGGTGATGAGTCGCAAAAGGGTGACAAAGTGGCAGCGGGTGACAAAGTGGGGGTGGGTGATGGGGGGTTAGAACACCGAGAAATTGGTGACAAAATGGCAGCGGGTGACAAAATGGGGGTGACAAAGTGGGGTGACAAAACAGAGGGTGACAAAACAGAGGGTGACAAAGCGGTGATGAGTGGCAAAAGGGTGACAAAGTGGCAGTGGGTGATAAAGTGGGGGTGGGTGATGGGAGGGGTCCAGAACACCCAGAAAATGGTGACAAAATGGCAGGAGGTGACAAAGTGGGGGTGACAAAGTGGGGGTGACAAAACAGAGGGTGACAAAGCAGTGATGAGTGACAAAAGGGTGACAAAGTGGCAGCGGGTGACAAAGTGGGGGTGACAAAGTGGGGATGGGCAGTGGGGGGACAGAACACCCTGACAGGGGTGACACGGTGAGGGTGGGTGACAAAGTGGCAGCGGGGGGGGTGGCGGGGAGTTCTCCATGTGACGAGGGACACGCGACGTCACGGGAATGTCCCGGTGTGATGTCACCATCACCGCAAGGGGACACGTGTGATGTCATGGGGGGTGTGATGTCATCAGGCAGAAAAGTGACGTCATGGGAAAGGTCAAGGGGGGGCAGAGCAGGGTGATGTCACTGTCACTGTGAGGGGGCAGGTGTGACGTCACTGGGGGGGTTCACGGGTGGTGTGACGTCACCGTGAGTGGACACGTGTGACAACACAGGGGAGGCCCGAGGGAGGGGTCGGGGTGGTGTGACGTCATCGGAGTGACGTCGTGGGGGGTGTGCCACACACGGCCGGATGGGGGGGACATTGGGGGGGGGGAGGTGACACAGGCAGTGGGGGAGGGGCGCTGGGGCACCGCGCCGGGGGTGACGTGGGGCGGGGACACCCCGGGGGGGGCGGGGACACCCCGGGGGGGCGTGGCCAGCGTGACGCAGCCGCTACAACCGAAACCCTGCGGGGATTTTGGGGGGGGGGGGGCACAGCCGGAGGGACCCCCCCGTGCACCCCCCAACCCCCCCTCCCCCCCTGCACCCCCTCCCCTCCCCCCGGACCCCTCAGACCCCCGCAGCCCCTCCCCCATCACCCGGAACAACCCGCGAGGGGACCCCGCGACCCCCCCGGGGGGGACCCCGAGTGTCACCGGAGGGGGGAGGGGGCTACACCCACCCCTCCCCCCCTCCGTGTCCCCCCTCCCCCCCCCAGGTACCCCCGGAGCCGCCTGACAGCGGAGTCCCGTCCGCGACGTCACCGGGGGGGGAGGGGGGAGTGTCACCCAACTGTTGCCATGGAAACACCCCCTCCCCCCCACACAGCCCCCCAGGCCCCTCCCCTTCCCCCTCCCCTCCCCCCCGGGACACACCTTTCACCTGCGGCCAATCAGGGGGCAGAGAGCGCCAGGCCGCGCCCACACCCCGTGACCCCGCCCACCCTCCCTCCGGCGGCGGCCAATGAGAGATCACGCGCGGCTGACGTAATGGGCTCACCTGGATGCTCATTGGCTGGGCTGGGAGTGACGTCACGGGGCCCCGTCCTGCCGCGGGCGGTGTTAATGGAGCAGGCGGAGGCTGCGGGGGCGGGGCCAGAGGGGGCGTGGTTAGAGAGGAGGCGGGGCCAGGGGGCGCCGACGTGGGGGCGTGGTCATGGAGGGGCGTGGTTAAGGGTAAGGCATTAAGGGAGGCGTGGTCGCGGAGGGGGCGTGGTCACTGAGGGGGCGGGGCTAAGGAGGCGACAGGGGCGACTCGGAAGTGTCACCGCGTCACCCGCGGGATGGGGACAACCCTGGGAGGGGGGGACACACACGACACGTGTGTGACACACAGACGTCACACACACAGTCGCGTGTGTGACACACGCACACAACACACACAAGCACACACGTGTGTGACGCACACACCACCGATGCAGACGTGTGACACACAACACGCACATACACATGTGTGTGACACACTCAACACCTGCACACGCACACGTGTGACACACAACATGCACACACAGACATGACACACGCACACAACACGCACACACACACGTGTGTGACACACTCAATACCTGCACGTGCACACAGGTTTGGGACACACACCACACACACGCAGGTGTGTGACACACATGCACACAGGTGTGGGACACACACCACACACACACACCTGCACACGCACGCATGTGACACACAACACACACACAGCCCCCAGGCACCGTTCGCACGCACACACACATGTACAGCGCACGCACACGTGTGACACCTGCAGCGTGCGACACACAGAGGACGCACCCACACACAGCAGCCGCAGCACGCGTTGCACATGTACAAGTCACGTGAGACGCGTTGCACACACACGACACACACAACACACGTTTCACACTCACAGCACACACGGCAGATGAGTGTTGCACGCGTACGACACACACAACACACGTCGCACACATACAAGTCACGCGACATCTGTTGGGCGCGACATCCGTGCAGGTGTACAACACGCGTGACTCCTGCCGCGCACACAACGTGAGCATCTGTGCATGGACATGACACACACAGCATGTGCATGTCAGGGACAGGCGTGATGGACAACCGGAGAGGGAACTGACATGGCCACGCAGGGACATACAACCGCACGGGGACCTGACAGTGACATGCGTGGAGCTGACACAAACATGCATGGACCTGACACACAACTGCACACAGGTACAACACACAACTGCACATGGACCTGACATACAACCACACACAGGTACGACACACAACTGCACGTGGACCTGACACACAACTGCACATGGACCTGACACACAACCGCACACGGACCTGACATACAATCACACACAGGTACAACACACAACCGCACATGGACCTGACACACAACCGCACACAGGTACAACACACAACTGCATGTGAACCTGACATACAAGCGCACACAGGTACAACACACAAACACACATGGACCTGACATACAAGCGCACACAGGCACAACACACAAACACACACGGACCTGACATACAACCGCACACAAGTACGACACACAACTGCACATAGACCTGACATACAACCGCACACAGGTACAACACACAACCACACAGGGACCTGACAGTCACATGCGTGGACTTGACACACAACCACACGCGAGCACAACACGCAGAGTCACACCTGGGCCTGACACAACCCCACGGAGACCTGACACACAACCACACACAGACACAGAGCCGCACGTGGACCTGACATACAATCACACATGAGCACAATGCACAGCCGCACACCGACCTGACACACAGACACACAACCGCACACGGCTACAGCACGCACAGCCACACACAGATCCACAACCGCACACAGATCTGACACACAGACACACAACCGCACACGGATACAGCACACGCACAACCCCATAACCCACACAGAACCACACATGGTTACACACGGACACAACACACAGATCCACAACCGTGCATGGGTGTGACACGTGACTCCGCGGGGACACGCGATGCTCACAGCCACACGCGGGTGCACAACCACACGGGGACATGGCACAGCCACGTGGGGACACGCGACACTCACAGCCACACGCGTGTGCACAACCGCACTCAAACAAGCCCCACACAACCCTCACATGGACACAAAACCGCACACGGACAGGACACGACTGCACACGGACAACCCTCCCACAGCCCCTTGTGCTGATGAACAACCGCACACGGATGCACAACCACACGGGAACATGTGACAGGCAGAGGGACAATCGCACACGGATGCACAACCACACAGGAACACGTGACAGGCAGAGGGACAATCGCACACAGACAAACAACAGCACACGGATGCACAACCACACGGGAACACGTGATAGGCAGAGGGACGATCGCACATGGACATACAACTGTACATGGATGCACAACTGCACGGGAACGCTTCACACAGAGATGACAATCGCACATGGACAACTGCACATGGATGCACAGACGCATGGGAACACGTGACAGGCAGAGGGACGATCGCACACAGACAAACAACAGCACACGGATGCACAACCACACGGGAACACGTGACAGGCAGAGGGACGATCGCACACGGACATACAACTGTACATGGATGCACAACCGCACGGGAACGCTTCACATGGAGATGACAATCGCACATGGACATACAACCGCAGATGGATGCACAGCCGCATGGGAACACGTGACAGGCAGAGGGATGATCGCACACAGACATACAACGGCACACGGATGCACAACCACACAGGAACATGTGACAGGCAGAGGGATGATTGCACATGGGCATACAACAGCACACAGATGCACAACCACATGGGAACATGTGACAGGCGGATGACAATCGCACACAGACATACAACCGCACACGGATGCACAACCGCATGGGAACACGTGACAGGCAGAGGGACGATCGCACACAGACAAACAACATGCCCCCACAGGGAGATGCACAACCACACGAGCACAGCCGCACGCATGGACACACAACCACACAGACAACCTGCACGTAACCCTCAAACGGGCACACAACTGCACGTGGACGTGACACGCAACTGCACACGGACGCTTGACACACTGACAGGCAATCGCACATGGATGTGACACAAACACAGACAGACAAACAACCCCCACACGGATGTACAACCGCACATGGACATGACACAGCCACGCACAGGCACGAAACAACCACACATGGATGTTTCACGTGCGAGAGACAACCGCACACGGATGTGACACACAACCATGCATAGACGCGAAACAACCACACACGGATGTTTCACATACGAGAGACAACCGCACACGGACAAACAACCAACCCCCACACGGATGTACAACTGCACACAGACGCTTGACAGGCAGAGGCACAACCGCACACTGACGTGACACAACCACGCACAGACGCGAAACAACCACACATGGATGTTTCACATGCAAGAGACAACTGCACACGGACAAACAACCCCCACACGGATGTACAACTGCACACGGATGCTTGACAGGCAGAGGCACAACCGCACACGGGCATGACACAACCACGCACAGACGCGAAACAACCGCACACGATGTTTCACATGCGAGAGACAACCACACACTGACATGACACAGCCACGCACAGACACGGAACAACCGCACATGGATGTTTCACATGCAGAGGCACAACCGCACACGGACAAACAACCCCCACACGGATGTACAACTGCACACGGACGCTTGACAGGCAGAGGCACAACCGCACACGGGCACTTGACATGCAGCCACGCACAGACAAACAACCGGACACAGATATGACCCACACCCACGCATGGAGAAACAGTCGGACACAGACAAACGGCCGGACATGGACACGACCCACACCCACGCATGGACAAACAGCCAGACATGGACAAACAGCCGGACATGGACAAACAACCAGACACAGACACGACCCACACCCACGCACGGACAAACAGCCGGACATGGGACTTGACACACGGATGCACAACCGCACACAAAAACCCACCGATGACCCTCACGGTGACAAACACCTGCAAGCGTGCGCGGACAAACACCTGCGCACAAACACAACACGCAACAGAAAAACACACGGACACGACACGCACGGACACACAGACAAACAGCCGGACACGCACAAACAACCGGACACGCACGAACTGCCGGACACGCACGAACTGCCGGACACGGGATGTGTCACGCAGATGCCCAACCACGCACAAACAACCCACGGATGACCCTCACGGTGACAAACACCTGCGCGCAAACACAACACGCAACACCGTCAAACACACAGACACGACACACGGACACGACACACGGACACACAGACAAACAGCTGGACAGGGACAAACAGCCGGACACGCACAAACAGCCGGACAGGGACAAACAGCCGGACACGCACAAACAGCCGGACACGCACAAACAACCCCCACATGCAGAAACACCCGCGCACGGCCCTGACACGCCTGCACACACACACAGCCACACGCAGTCACACACCCGCACACCGACCTGTCACACTCACACCCGCACGGGGACACCTGACACACACCCCCTCGAACCCCCCCAGCCCCGGCACAAACACGCAGCCGCCCCCCCCCCACCGCGTCACCCTTGTCACCCCCCCGGGGTACAGCCCCCCCCTCCCAGCGGCACCGGGGGGGGCTGGGGGTGTCGGGTGACATTTGGGGGGGACAGAGGGGAGTCCTGGGCGGGGGAAGGACGTTTTGGGGTCCCGGGGGGGGAGCGGGGGGGTGTTGCAGGGGGATGGGGCACTTCGGGGGGTCCCGGAGCACTTTAGGGGTCCCGGGGGGACACTTTGGGGGTCCCGCGAGGCTGTTTAGGGAGGGTTTGAGGGGGGGTTGGGGGGCCGGGGGGGCGTTCAGGGGGCGGGGGGGTATTTAGGGGGTGGGCGTGACCCAGGGCAGTGCGGGGGGTGGGGGTCGCGGTCCCCCCGCCCTGACCCCCCCCGTGGGGCGCGGGGGTCGCGCCGGGGGTCGCGAGGCGCTGCCAGGGCCGGGCGCGGGGCCGGGGGTCGCGAGGACCCCGCGGGGGCGAGGGTCGCGAGGGGGTCCCGGTGCGGGGGGGGTGGTCCCGGCTCCCCGCGGGGGTCCCGGGGCGGGGGGGGGGTCGTTACCGGGGCCTGTCCCGGGGCCGGTGATGTCGCGACGGCGGCGGCGGCGGCGGCGCAAGATGGAGGCGGCGCGTTGGGCCCCGGGTGGGAGGGAGGGAGGGACCCCCCCGCCCCACGGCGCGGGGACACGGGGGGGACACCGGGGGGACATCCCGGAGCGGGGGTGGGGGAGGAGTGGGGGGATGAGGGGACCGGGGGACGTGACGGGGGGACAGGGGGACATGAGTGGGGCACGACCGGGGGGACACGACCGGGGGGACACGACCGGGGGGACACGACCGGGGGGACATGACCGGGGGGACATGACCGGGGGGACACGACCGGGGGGACATGACCGGGGGGACACGACCGGGGGGACACGACCGGGGGGACATGACCGGGGGGACACGGGGGGCACGAGGAGGGGCAGGAATGGGGGCACGGGCAGGGGGACACGGGGGGGGCACAACGGGGGGACAGGGGGACACAAGTGGGACAAACTGGGGGGACAGTGGGACACAACTGGGACAAACTGGGGGGACGGTGGGACATAACTGGGGGGACAGTGGGACACAAGTGGGACAAACTGGGGGGCAGTGGGACACATCTGGGGGCACAAAGTGGGGACACAACTGCGGGGACACTGGGACACAAGTGGGACAAACTGGGGGGACGGTGGGACATAACTGAGGGGCAGTGGGACACAACTGGGACAAACTGGAGTGACACTGGGACACAACTGAGGGGACAGTAGGATAGAACTGGGGACGCAACCAGGAGAGGCAATGGGGGACACAACTGGGGGGACACCGGGACACAGGTGGAACAAACTGGGGGGACAGTGGGACACAACTGAGGGGACAGTGGGACGTGACTGGGACAAACTGGGGGGACACTGGGACACAACTGGGGGGTCAGTGGGACACAAGTGCGACAAACTTGGGGGGACAGTGGGACGTGACTGGGACAAACTGGGAGGACACTGGGACACGACTGAGGGGCACAACCAAGGGGATGCAATTGGGACAATCTGGAGGGACAGTGGGACACAATTTGGACAAACTGGGCAGACACTGGGACACAATTGGGACAATCTGGAGGGACAGTGAGACACGAATGGGGACACAACTCGGGGGACTGGGGACACCCCACCACCAGCAGGGACACAACAGCCACGGGCGGGTGTGGCACGGCCTCTGCTCTGCTGTTTGTGTGTGTGACGGGGTCTCAGTTGTTACCGTGTCCCCAGTGTCACACGGGGTCGTGTGTTGTGTCACCTCGCGTCACTTTGTCCCCATGGTGCTGGGGGTGTCACGGGTCAGGCTGTGTCATGTTGTGTGTCCGGGTGTACCTTGGTGATGTCATTGCACGGTGACAGTGGTGTCACCTTGTCACACCCTGCGTCACACCCTGTGATGTCACACCTCATGTCACCCTGTCCCAGCCCGGGTGTGTGGGGGACAACCCCACACCCCACCAGGGACTGGTGACGGTGACAAAACGGTGACAAAACGGTGACAAAACCCCACCTTTGGGGGACACGGTGGCAGGTGTGGTGACATCAGGGGACACTCTGGCCCTGGGTGACGTGGATGCCGTTGGTGACACGGGGGGGAAAACCCCACGCCACCTGTCCTGACCCCCAAACCACTCCCTTTCTCCCCAAAATACCCCACAAAGTGCCCTGTGCCCCCTAAATAACCCCAACCCCTCGTGCTCCCCACAGAACACCTTTTTTATTTAACCCCTCCCAAATCCTCCATCCCTGCCCATAACTGACCCCCAAAACTTCACTTTTCTTGTCCCAATTTTCCCCCCAAACCCCTCCTGCTCCCCAAAAATACCCCCAAACCCCTCTCTGTCACCCCAAACCTCCTGCTCTGCTCAAATCCCCGTTCCCCGACCCTAAACGGCCCCAAAAACTCTCTCGCTACCCCAAAATATCCTTTCCTTGCCCAAATTGTATCCCAACCCCTTCTGCTTCCCCTAAATATCCCCTCCTGCCCCCCAAACCTTCCCATTCCTCCAAATCCTCCTCCCCTCCCTTCCCCTTCCTTATCACCCTCTTGCTGCCCCCAAATACCTTTTTCTACCCCAATTATATCCCCAATTACCTCTCCTCGAGCCTTCCAGCCCTCAAATCCCCACTCCCTCAACCTCATCGCCCCCTGACGCTCTCCACCTTCCCCTAAACACTCCCCCACATCCTCTCGGCTCCCTCAGCCTCTTCCCCGACGACCCCGACGTCCCATCGGGAACAGGCCCGAAAGCCTCGGCCTTTCCCAGCGGCCGCGGCCGGGCTGGGAGCGCCGGGAGCGGCCGAGCCGGGCGGGTGAGGCCGGGGCTTCGCAGGCCGCGGCCGGAGGGGTTCTTCGGCCATTTCCGGCACTGTCCGCCTCTGCTTCGGCACCTCCCGTTAGAACTTCGGTAATTTCCGGCACCTTCCGCGCACACTTCGGCAACTTTCGGCATCGTCCGCCAACATTTCGGCTATTTCCGTTATTCTCCGTCAATATTCGGTCATCTCTGGTAAACTTCGGTCATTTCCGTCACCCCCCGGCAGCCCTTCGTCGATCTCCGCCCACTTCCGGCAGTACTTCGGCAATCTCCGTTAATCTCCGTCAAGTGCCGGGATTACTTCGGCCACCTCCCTCCGCCCCCCGGTCCCTCAAGGCCAGGGCGCGGGGGGCGGGTTTTTGAAATGAATTATTCATGAATCGATCCCACCGTGCCGGACCGGGGGGGGGGTCCGGCGGCGGCGGTTCCCGCGAGGCCTTCACGGAGCAGCCGCCGCCGCCTCCGTCCCCGTTCCCCGCTCCTCGCTCCCCTCACGGAGCGTAACGCGACCCGCTGCCCCCTCCCCTTCCCGCGTTTTTTTCCGCGCCCCCCCCATTTTTGCCCATGAGGCTCTTGGTACGCTCCGGCCACGCCCCCTCCGGCGGCGCGCGGGGGCCGAGTCTATATAAGACGGCGCCGGCGCCTCACCGAGCTCAGTCGCGCCGTGAGCGCGGAGCGGCCGGAGCGGAAAAGGGGGAGCTCCGCGCCGGCGGCTCTGTGAGGGGCCAGTTCCCGGTTCCCCGGTGGGGTTCAAACTCCCCGCCAGCCCCTCCGTGAAGGGGTCAATTCCGAGCGTTCGGAGCGGCGCGAGGCCGCGTCCCCACCGGCGCCATGCACGGCGGGCCGCCCTCGGGCGACAGCGCCTGCCCGCTGCGCACCATCAAACGAGTCCAGTTCGGGATCCTCAGCCCCGATGAGATGGTACCAGGGCCGGGAAGGCGCGGACGGAACCGCGGGGCCCGCGGCGGGAGCGGGGCCGGCGGCTGAGGGCGAGCGGCGGCGGGAAATGGCGCCGGGGCAGCGAGAGCGGAGGGCGGAGAGGCCCCGGGCGGGGGCGGGCGGGGACAGCGCCCCCCACAGGCCCGGGGGGCTGGACGGGGCTGAGGGGAGAGCTCGGAGAGCGATTTGGGGGGTCCTGAGGGCCTTTGGGGGCACAGACGGAGCTCTGGAAAGGTGTTGGGGTGCTCAGGGAGCCTCTGGCAGAGCTCTGAGGTGTCTGAGAGTGGCTCAGGATTCCCGTGTGGGGTTTTGGGGTCCCTGCGAGTGGCTCAGGGAGCACAGAAGGAGTTTTGGGGTCCCTGGGGGTGGCTCAGAGAGCCTCTGGAGAGGAATTGGGGTCCCTGGGAGCGGCTCAGGGAGCCCGGGAGGAGTTTTGGGGTCCCTGCGAGTGCCTCAGGGTCCCCCTGTGGGGTTTTGGGGTCCCTGCGAGTGGCTTAGGAGTGCCCTGGAGTGGAACTGGAGTCCCTGGGAGCAGCTTAGGGAGCCTGGGAGGAGTTTTGGGGTCCCTGGGGGGGTCTCTAGAGGGTTTTGGGGTACCTGAGAGTGGCTCAGGGTGCCCTGGACAGGTGTGAGGATCCCTTTGGGGGAAACTGAGGGCTACTGTTTATCCTGGAGGGCTTTTGGGGTCCCTGGAAGTGTCCCGGGCTGCTGTGGAATGTCACCGGGGGTCTCCCAGGAACTCCTGGATGAGCCTTGGGGTGCCCTGGAGGGGTTTTGGGGTCCCTGGGAATGCCCAGGGGGGCTCTGAAAGACTTTTGGGGTGTCCTGGAGAGGCTTTTGGGGTCCCTGCGAATGCCCTTGAGGGGTTTTGGGGGTCCCATGGAATGCCGTGAAGAATTTTTGGGGTCCCAGGGAATGCCCTGGAGAGTTTTTGGGGTCCCAGGGAATGCCCTGAAGAGTTTTTGGGGTCCCAGGGAATGCCCTGGAGAGTTTTTGGGGTCCCTGGGAATGCCCTGAAGAATTTTTGAGGTCCCAGGGAATGCCCTGGAGAGTTTTTGGGGTCCCTGGGAATGCCCTGAAGAATTTTTGGGGTCCCAGGGAATGCCCTGGAGAGTTTTTGGGGTCCCCGGGAATGCCCTGAAGAGTTTTTGGGGTCCCAGGGAATGCCCTGAAGAATTTTTGGGGTCCCTAGGAATGCCCTGAAGAATTTTTGGGGTCCCTAGGAATGCCCTGAAGAATTTTTGGGGTCCCTAGGAATGTCCTGAAGAATTTTTGGGATCCCTGGGAATGCCCTGAAGAGTTTTTGGGGTCCCTAGGAATGTCCTGAAGAATTTTTGGGATCCCTGGGAATGCCCTGAAGAGTTTTTGGGGTCCCTGTGGGTGCTCTGAAGAGTTTTTGGGGTCCCAGGGAATGCCCTGAAGAATTTTTGGGGTCCCATGGAATGTCCTGAAGAGTTTTTGGGGTCCCTGTGGGTGCCCTGAAGAGTTTCGGGGGTCCCTGAGAATGCCCTGAAGAGTTTTTGGGGTCCCAGGGAATGCCCTGGAGAGTTTTTGGGGTCCCTGGGAATGCCCTGAAGAATTTTTGGGGTCTCTGGGAATGCCCTGAAGAGTTTTTGGGGTCCCTGTGGGTGCCCTGAGGAGTTTTGGGGGTCCCTGTGGGAGCCCTAAAAATTTTTGGGATCCCTGGGAATGTCCTGAAGAATTTTTGGGGTCCCAGGCAATGCCCTGCCGAATTTTTGGGGTTCCAGTGGGTGCCCTAAAGAGTTTTTGGGGTCCCAGGGAATGACCTGAAGAGTTTTTGGGGTCCCCAGGAGGTGATTTGGGGTCCCAGGAGGTGATTTGGGGTCCCAGGGTGTGATTTGGGGTCCCAGGGTGTGATTTGGGGTCCCCAGGAGGAGATTTGGGGTCCCCAGGAGGAGATTTGGGGTCCCCAGGAGGTGATTTGGGGTCCCCAGGAGGCGATTTGGGGTCCCCAGGAGGCGATTTGGGGTCCCCCGGGTTTGATTTGGGCTCCCCGGGAGGTGATTTGGGGTCTCCAGGGTGTGATTTGGGGTCTCAGGAGGTGATTCGGGGTCCCCAGGGGGTGATTTGGGGTCCCCAGGGTGTGATTTGGGTCCCCAGGTTGTGATTTGGGGTCCCCAGGAGGTGATTTGGGGTCTCAGGAGGTGATTTGGGGTCTCAGGAGGTGATTTGGGGGTCCCCAGGGGGTGATTTGGGGTCCCCAGGAGGCGATTTGGGGTCTCAGGAGGTGATTTGGGGTCTCAGGAGATGATTTGGGGCCCCCAGGGTCTGATTTGGGGTCCCCAGGAGGCGATTTGGGGTCCCCAGGCTGTGATTTGGGGTCCCCAAGGGGTGATTTGGGGTCTCCAGGGATGATTTGGGGTCCCTGGGGTGTGATTTGGGCTCCCCAGGAGGTGATTTGGGGTCTCCAGGAGATGATTTGGGGCCCCCAGGGTGTGATTTGGGGTCCCCAGGGGGTGATTTGGGGTCTCAGGAGGTGATTTGGGGTCCCCAGGGTCTGATTTGGGGTCCCCTTGACAATTTTGGGGCACACTCTTGTCACCTCAGGGGGTCCCTTGAGGTCCCCCCATCCCTTTTGAGTTTTTGGGGGGCTCGTGCAGGAATTTGGGGGTCCCCAGTGCCTCAGTTTCCCTTTTTTCCCCCCAGAAACGAATGTCGGTGACCGAGGGAGGCATCAAGTACCCCGAGACCACCGAGGGGGGGCGCCCCAAACTCGGGGGGCTCATGGACCCCCGGCAGGGAGTCATCGAGAGGACGGGGCGCTGCCAGACCTGCGCTGGTGAGTGGGGCTGAACCCCAAAAATTCCTTCCCTTGGGGGTCCTGAATCCCAAAATCCTCATTGGGGAAGGCTGAACCCCAAAAAATGCTCATTGGGGAGGGGCTGAACCCCAAAAATTCCTTCCCTTGGGGGTCCTGAATCCCAAAAATCATCTCCTTGGGGGTCCTGAATCCCAAAATGCTCATTGGGGAAGGCTGAACCCCAAAAAATGCTCATTGGGGAGAGCTGAACCCCAAAAAATGCTCATTGAGGAGGGGCTGAACCCCAAAAATTCCTTCCCTTGGGGGTCCTGAACCCCAAAAAATCCTCATTGGGGGTCCTGAGTCCCAAAAAATCATCTCCTGGGGGGGCTGAACCCCAAAAAATCCTTCCCTTGGGGGTCCTGAACCCCAAAAATCATCTCCTTGGGGGTCCTGAATCCCAAAAATCATCTCCTTGGGGGTCCTGAATCCCAAAATCCTCATTGGGGAGGGCTGAACCCCAAAAAATGCTCATTGGGGGTGGCTGAACCCCAAAAATCCTCTCCTTAGGGGTCCTGAGTCCCAAAATCTTAATGGGAAGGGGGAGGCTGAACCCCAAAAAATGCTCATTGGGGAGGGGCTGAACCCCAAAAATCCTCTCCTTAAGGGTCCTGAATCCCAAAAAATCATCTCCTTGGGGTGGGGCTGAACCACAAAATCTTAATGGGGAGGTCCTGAACCCCTAAATTTTTGTGGGGAGGGGCCCTGAACCCCAAAAAATCCTCTCCTTAGGAGTCCTGAATCCCAAATCCCAGGGCCCCTCCCCAAAATCTTAATGGGGAGGGGCCCTGGACCCCAAAATTTTCATGGGGAGGGCTGAACCCCAAAAAATCATCTCCTTAGGGGTCCTGAGTCCCAAAATCTTCATGGTGGGGGGGGCTGAACCCCAAAAATCCTCGTTGGGGGGGTCCTGAACCCCAAAAAATTCTCATTGGGGGGTACTGAACCCCAAAATCCTCATTGGGGGGGGCATGAATCCCAAAAAAATCTTCATTGGGGTGTCTGGAACCCCAAAATCCTCATTGGGGGGGGCATGAATCCCAAAAAAATCTTCATTGGGGTGTCTGGAACCCCAAAATCCTCATTAGGGGGGGCGTGAATCCCAAAAAATCCTCAATGGGGGGTCTGGAACCCCAAAAGTCCTAATTGGGAGGTCCTGAACCCCAAAATCTTTGTGGGGAAGGGTCCTGAACCCCAAAAAATCCTCACTGGGGGGTCCTGAACCCTCAAATCCTGGCAGGGAGAATTCTGGGCAATCTCCATTTTTTTGGGGGGAAAATCTCCATTTTTTTTGGGGGGTGTTCCCCTTTTTTTGGGGTGAAGATTTCCTCGTTTTTTGGGGGAAATTCCCCCTTTTTTGGGGGGGGTTTCCCTTTTTTGGGAATCCCTCATTTTGGGGCATTTTCCTCTCTTTTGGGGTGAGGATTTCCCCTTTTTTGGGGGGTTTTTCCCTTTTTTTGGGGGAATCCCCTCTTTTTGAGGCATTCTTCTTTTTTGGGGTGAGGATTTCCCCTTTTTTGAGGAATATCCATTTCTGGAGAGATCTCCCTTTTTTGGGGATCTCTCATTTTTGGGGCATTTTCCCCTTTTTTTGAGCAGCGATTTCTCCTATTTGAACAAATTTCTTTTTTTGGGGGTTTTTTTTGGGGGGGTTTTGGTTTTTTTCAGGTTTTTTCGGGTTTCTTTTGGGGGTTTTTTGGGTTTTTTTGGGTTTTGGGATTTTTTTTGGGTTTGTTTTGGGTTTTTTTCAGGGTTTTCAGGGTTTTTTTTTTTTTTTTCAGGTTTCTTTTGGGTTTTTTCAGGGTTTTCAGGTTTTTTTTTTGTTTTTTTTCACGTTTCTTTTGGTTTTTTTGGGTTTTTTTTGGGGTTTTTCAGGACTCCTCCCCCAAACCCCACCCCGGGGGGGGTTCCCCTCAATCCCAACCCCCTCCCCCTAATTTCGGGGTGTCCCCAGGGAACATGACGGAGTGCCCAGGACACTTCGGTCACATCGAGCTGGCCAAGCCTGTGTTCCACGTGGGATTTTTGGGCAAAACCATGAAAATCCTGCGCTGCGTTTGCTTCTTCTGCTCCAAGCTCCTCGTGGACTCGGTGAGACCCCAAAACGACCCAAAAAAACGGGGGGGACCCCAAAATTTGGGACCGAAATGGCTCCGCGGTGGCCCAAAATCACCTTTAATTCCCAAAAAATCACCTTTAATTCCCTTAAAATCACCTTTTATGGCCTCAAAATCAACTTTAATTCTCCCAAAATCGCTTTTTACAACACGAAAACAATTCCATGATCCCAAAATCACCTTTTATTCCTCTAAAATCACATTTAATTCCTTCCAAAATCATCTTTTATTCCTCCAAAATCACTTTAATTCCTTCCAAAAGCATCTTTTATGTTCCCAAAATTATCTTTAGTTTTTTTAAATTCGTCTGTAATTCCTTCAAAATTACCGTTTTCCCCCCAAAATCATTTTTTTTGTCCTCGGAACAATTCTATGACCCCCAAATCCCTTTTAATTCCCCCCAAAATCCCCTCTTACCCCCCCAACACCTCCACGCCCCCTGACCCTCTTCACTACCCAAAATTCCCCCATTTTAACCCCAAACTTGTGTTTTTTTCCAGAACAACCCCAAATTCCCCTGTTTTGACCCCAAACTTGTGGTTTTTTTCCAGAACAACCCTAAATTCCCCCATTTTAACCCCAAACTCACATTTTTTTTCACAGAACAACCCTAATTTCCCCTGTTTTAACCCCAAATCCCCCCATTTTTTTCCAAAAGAGCCCCAAATTTCCCCATTTTAACCCCAAACTTGTGTTTTTTTCCAGAACAACCCCAAATTCCCCCGTTTTAACCCCAAACCTGTGGATTTTTTTCCAGAACAACCCCAAATTCCCCCATTTTTCCAGAACAACTCCAAATTTCCCCATTTTAACCCCAAACCTGTGGATTTTTTTCCAGAACAAGCCCAAATTCCCCAATTTTTTTCCAAAACAGCCCCAAATTCCCCCATTTTAACCCCAAACACCCCATTTTTTTCCAGAACAATCCCGAATTCCCCCATTTTTCCAGAACAACTCCAAATTTCCCCATTTTAACCCCAAACCTGTGGATTTTTTTCCAGAACAACCCCAAATTCCCCCATTTTAACTCCAAACTCACATTTTTTTTCACAGAACAACCCTAATTTCCCCTGTTTTAACCCCAAATCCCCCCATTTTTTTCCAAAACAGCCCCAAATTCCCCTGTTTTGACCCCAAACCTGTCGATTTTTTCCCAGAACAATCCCAAATTCCCCCATTTTTATAGAACAACCCCAAATTCCCACATTTTAACCCCAAACCTGTGGATTTTTTTCCAGAACAACCCCAAATTCCCCCATTTTAACCCCAAACTCACATTTTTTTTCACAGAACAACCCTAATTTCCCCTGTTTTAACCCCAAATCCCCCCATTTTTTTCCAAAAGAGCCCCAAATTTCCCCATTTTAACCCCAAACTTGTGTTTTTTTCCAGAACAACCCCAAATTCCCCCATTTTAACCCCAAACCTGTGGATTTTTTTCCAGAACAACCCCAAATTCCCCCATTTTTCCAGAACAACTCCGAATTTCCCCATTTTAACCCCAAACCTGTGGATTTTTTTCCAGAACAAGCCCAA
This sequence comes from Acanthornis magna, assembly GCA_036785705.1. NCBI lineage: Eukaryota > Metazoa > Chordata > Aves > Passeriformes > Acanthizidae > Acanthornis > Acanthornis magna. Next base: position 83,110 of record JAWUZG010000207.1, on the reverse strand, counting down.
ATTCCCCAATTTTTTTCCAAAACAGCCCCAAATTCCCCCATTTTAACCCCAAACACCCCATTTTTTTCCAGAACAATCCCGAATTCCCCCATTTTTCCAGAACAACTCCAAATTTCCCCATTTTAACCCCAAACCTGTGGATTTTTTTCCAGAACAACCCCAAATTCCCCCATTTTAACTCCAAACTCACATTTTTTTTCACAGAACAACCCTAATTTCCCCTGTTTTAACCCCAAATCCCCCCATTTTTTTCCAAAACAGCCCCAAATTCCCCTGTTTTGACCCCAAACCTGTGGATTTTTTTGCAGAACAACTCCAAATTTCCCCATTTTAACCCCAAACCTGTGGATTTTTTTCCAGAACAACCCCAAATTCCCCTGTTTTGACCCCAAACTTGTGTTTTTTTCCAGAACAACCCCAAATTCCCCTGTTTTAACCCCAAACCTGTGGATTTTTTTCCAGAACAATCCCAAATTCCCCCATTTTTCCAGAACAACCCCAAATTCCCCCATTTTAACCCCAAATTTGTGGTTTTTTTTCCAGAACAACCCCAAGATCAAGGACATCCTGGGCAAGTCCAAGGGGCAGCCCAAGAAGCGCCTGACGCACGTCTATGACTTGTGCAAGGGCAAGAACATCTGCGAGGGAGGAGAGGAGATGGATCACAAATTCGGCGTGGAGCAGCCTGAGGGCGACGAGGACCTCACCAAGGAGAAGGTGGGACCCCAAAAATCCTGAAATTCTGGTGTTTGTGACCCCAAAAATCCCAAAATTCTGGTGTTTGTGACCCCAAAAATCCCAAAATTGAGTGTTTGCGGCCCCAGAATTCCTGAAGTGGCCTGAGGGTGACAAGGACCTCACCAAGGAGAAGGTGGGACCCCAAAAATCCCGAAATTCTGGTGTTTGTGACCCCAAAAATCCCAAAATTGAGTGTTTGTGGCCCCAAAAATCCCAAAATTGAGTGTTTGTGGCCCCAAAATTCAGTGTTTGTGGCCCCAGAGTTCCTGGAGCAGCCCGAGGGCGACGAGGACCTCACCAAGGAGAAGGTGGGACCCCAAAAACACTAAAATTCTCATTAGTGTACCCAAAAAACACCAAAATTCTTATTGGTGTACCCAAAATTCTCGTTAGTGTGCCTGAAATTCAGTGTTTGCGGCCCCAAAAATCCCAAAATTCAGTGGTTTTGGCCTCAAAATTCAGTGTTTGTGACCCCAAAAGTCAGTGTTTGTGGCCCCAGAATTCCTGGAGCAACCCGAGGGCGACGAGGACCTCACCAAGGAGAAGGTGGGACCCCAAAAATCCTGAAATTCTGGTGTTTGTGACCCCAAAAATCCCAAAATTCTGGTGTTTGTGACCCGAAAAATCCCAAAATTGAGTGTTTGTGGCCCCAAAATTCAGTGTTTGTGGCCCCAGAGTTCCTGGAGCAGCCCGAGGGTGACGAGGACCTCACCAAGGAGAAGGTGGGCCCCCAAAATTCGTGTTTCTGACCCCAAAAATCCCGAAATTCTCATTAGTGTACCCAAAAAACACCAAAATTCTTATTGGTGTACCCAAAAATCCCAAAATTCAGTGTTTGTGGCCTCAAAATTCAGTGTTTACGGCCCCAAAATACACTGTTTGTGACCCCAAAAATCCCAAAATTCAGTGTTTGTGGCCCCAGAATCCCTGAGCAGCCCGAGGGCGACGAGGATCTCATCAAGGAGAAGGTGGGACCCCAAAAATCCCGAAATTCTCATTAGTGTACCCAAAAATTCCAAAATTTTCATTAGTGTACCTGAAAATTCCAAAATTCAGTGTTCGTCGCCCCAAAATTCAGTGTTTGCAGCCCCAAAAATCCCAAAATTGAGTGTTTGTGGCCCCAAAATTCCTGAAGTGGCCTGAGGGTGACGAGGACCTCACCAAGGAGAAGGTGGGACCCCAAAAATCCCGAAATTCTGGTGTTTGTGACCCCAAAAATCCTGAAATTCTCATGAGTGTACCCAAAATTCAGTGTTTGTGACCCCAAAAATCCCAAAATTCAGTGTTTGTGGCCCCAGAATTCCTGGAGCAGCCCGAGGGCGACAAGGACCTCACCAAGGAGAAGGTGGGACCCCAAAAATCCCGAAATTCTGGTGTTTGTGGCCCCAAAAATCCCAAAATTGAGTGTTTGTGGCCCCAAAATTCAGTGTTTGCGGCCCCAGAATTCCTGGAGCAGCCCGAGGGTGACGAGGACCTCACCAAGGAGAAGGTGGGACCCCAAAAACATTAAAATTCTCATTAGCGTACCCAAAAAACACCAAAATTCTTATTGGTGTACCCGAAATTCTCATTAGTGTGCCTGAAATTCAGTGTTTGTGGCCCCAAAAATCCCAAAATTCAGTGTTTGTGGCCTCAAAATTCAGTGTTTGTGGCCCCAGAATTCCCTTTTATAGCTCCAAATTCCTGGAGCGGCCTGAGGGCGACGAGGACTTCACCAAGGAGAAGGTGGGACCCCAAAAATCCCAAAATTCTCATTAGTGTACCCAAAAAATCCCAAAATTCTTATTGGTGTACCCAAAATTCACTGTTTGTAACCCCAAGAATCGTAAAATTCTTATGTTTGTGGCCCCAAAAATCCCAAAATTCAGTGTTTGCGGCCCCAGAGTTCCTGGAGCAGCCCGAGGGCGACGAGGACCTCACCAAGGAGAAAGTTTGACCCCAAAACCACCAAAATTCTGGTGTTTGTGACCCCAAAAATCCTAAAATTCTCATGAGTGTACCCAAAATTCAGTGTTTGTGACCCCAAAAATCCCAAAATTCAGTGTTTGCGGCCCCAGAGTTCCTGGAGCAGCCCGAGGGCGACGAGGACCTCACCAAGGAGAAAGTGTGACCCCAAAAACCTCCTCTTTGTGGCCCCAAAAATCCTGAAATTCTCCTTAGTCGCCCCAAATTTCTTCTTTTCTCCTTCTTTTCTCCTTCTTTTCTCCTTCTTTTCTCCTTCTTTTCTCCTTCTTTTCTCCTTCTTTTCTCCTTCTTTTCTCCTTCTTTTCTCCTTCTTTTCTCCTTCTTTTCTCCTGCTTTTCTCCTGCTTTTCTCCTCTTTTTTCTCCCTTTTTCTCCCTTATTTTTCATCCCTTTAATGTCCCTTTTTTATCAAATTTTTTTCCATTTTTCCCCATTTTTCCCCAATTCCAGGGCCATGACAGCTGCGGCCGCTACCAGCCGCGCATCCGCCGCTCGGGGCTGGAGCTCTACGTCCTTTTTTCCCCCTTTTTCACCCAATTAATGTCCTTTTTTCCCATTTTTTCCCCTTTTTTCTCCAATTTTTTACTGATTTTCCCCATTTTTCCCAATTCCAGGGCCACGGCGGCTGCGGCCGCTACCAGCCGTGCATCCGCCGCTCGGGGCTGGAGCTCAACACCCATTTTTCATCCCTTTTCCCCCCCATTTTCACCCTTTGTCACCCCATTAGTGCCCATTTTTTTCCCTTTTTTTTCATTTTTTCCCCCATTTTTCCCAATTTCAGGGCCACGGCGGCTGTGGCCACTACCAACCCCACATCCAGTGCTTGGGGCTGGAGCTCTACACCCATTTTTTTACCCCGTTTATCTCTGTTTTTTCTCCTTTTTGCCCAATTTTTACCCATTTTTCACTGATTTTCCCCATTTTTTCCCAATTCCAGGGCCACGGCGGCTGCGGCCGCTACCAACCACGCATCCGCCGCTCGGGGCTGGAGCTCTACACCCTTTTTCCCTCTTTTTCACCCAATTAATATCTCTTTTCACCCTTTTTTCCCCTTTTTTTGTCCATTTTGTTCCTTTTTTCACCCATTTTTCCCAATTCCAGGGCCACGGCGGCTGCGGCCGCTACCAACCGCGCATCCGCCGCTCGGGGCTGGAGCTCTACACCCCTTTTTCCCCATTTTCACCCGTTTTCACCCCGTTAATATCACTTCTTTCAATTTCTTTTCCTCTTTTTGCCTCTTTTTCACCCATTTTTCCCAATTTCAGGGCCACGGCGGCTGCGGCCGCTACCAACCGCGCATCCAGTGCTTGGGGCTGGAGCTCTACACTCCTTTTTTCCCATTTTTCTCCCCGTTTTCACCCGTTTTCTCCCCATTAATACCACTTTTTTCAATTTTTTTTCTCTTTTTGCCTCTTTTTCACCTATTTTTCCCAATTCCAGGGCCACGGCGGCTGCGGCCGCTACCAGCCGCGCATCCGCCGCTCGGGACTGGAGCTCTACGCCGAGTGGAAACACGTCAACGAGGATTCCCAGGAGAAGAAAATCCTGCTGAGCCCCGAGCGCGTGCACGAAATCTTCAAACGAATTTCCGACGAGGAGTGCTTCGTGCTGGGCATGGACCCCAAATTCGCGCGGCCCGAGTGGATGGTGTGCACCGTGCTGCCCGTGCCGCCGCTCTCCGTGCGGCCTGCCGTGGTCATGCAGGGCTCGGCTCGGAACCAGGTCAGTTTTTTGGGATTTTTGGGGTTTTTTCTGGGTTTTTTCTGGGTTTTTTGGGGATTTTTGTAGGGTTTTGTATGGATTTGGGGTGATATTTAGGATATTTGGGGTGTCTATGGCACAGTGCTGCCCGTGCCCCCCCTGTCCGTGCAGCCCGCCGTGGTCATGCAGGGCTCGGCTCGGAACCAGGTGAGTTTTTTGGGATTTTTGGGGTTTTTTCTGGGTTTTTTCTGTTTTTTTGGGGGGGTTTTGTAGGCTTTTGTATGGGTTTGGGGTGATTTGGGGTGATATTTAGGATATTTGGGGTGTCCATGGCACAGTGCTGCCCGTGCCGCCGCTCTCCGTGCGGCCTGCCGTGGTCATGCAGGGCTCGGCTCGGAACCAGGTCAGTTTTTTGGGATTTTTGGGGTTTTTTCTGGGTTTTTTCTGGGTTTTTTGGGGATTTTTGTAGGGTTTTGTATGGATTTGGGGTGATATTTAGGATATTTGGGGTGTCCATGGCACAGTGCTGCCCGTGCCGCCGCTCTCCGTGCGGCCTGCCGTGGTCATGCAGGGCTCGGCTCGGAACCAGGTCAGTTTTTTGGGATTTTTGGGGTTTTTTCTGGGTTTTTTCTGGGTTTTTTGGGGATTTTTGTAGGGTTTTGTATGGATTTGGGGTGATATTTAGGATATTTGGGGTGTCTATGGCACAGTGCTGCCCGTGCCCCCCTGTCCGTGCAGCCCGCCGTGGTCATGCAGGGGTCAGCCCGGAACCAGGTCAGTTTTTTGGGATTTTTGGGGTTTTTTCTGGGTTTTTTCTGGGTTTTTTGGGGATTTTTGTAGGGTTTTGTATGGATTTGGGGTGATATTTAGGATATTTGGGGTGTCTATGGCACAGTGCTGCCCGTGTCCCCCCTGTCCGTGCGGCCCGCCGTGGTCATGCAGGGCTCGGCTCGGAACCAGGTGAGTTTTTTGGGATTTTTGGGGTTTTTTCTGGGTTTTTTCTGTTTTTTTGGGGGGTTTTTGTAGGCTTTTGTATGGGTTTGGGGTGATTTGGGGTGATATTTAGGATATTTGGGGTGTCCATGGCACAGTGCTGCCCGTGCCGCCCCTGTCCGTGCGGCCTGCCGTGGTCATGCAGGGCTCAGCTCGGAACCAGGTGGGGTTTTTTGGGATTTTTGGGGTTTTTTTGGGATTTTTGTAGGGTTTTGTATGGGTTTGTGGTGATTTGGGGTGATATTTAAAATATTTGGGGTGTCTGTGACACAGTGCTGCCTGTGCCCCCCTGTTTGTGCAGCCCACTGTGGTCATGCAGTGGTCAGCCCGGAACCACGTGGGTTTTTTGGGGTTTTTATGAGGTTTTTGTGGGATTTTATGGGGTTTTTCTGGGGTTTTTCTGGGTTTTTGTGGATTATTTCAGTGTTTTGGGGTGATTTTTGGGTGGTATTGAGGTGTCTATGGCACCGTGCTACCCGTGCCGCCCCTGTCTGTGCGACCAGCTGTGGTCATGCAGGGCTCGGCTCGGAACCAGGTGAGTTTTTTGGGATTTTTGGGGTTTTTCTGGGATTTTTGTAGGGTTTTGTATGGATTTGGGGTGATATTTGGGATATTTGGGGTGTCTACGGCACTGTGCTGCCCGTGCCCCCCTGTCCATGCAGCCCACCGTGGTCATGCAGGGCTCAGCTCGGAACCAGGTCAGTTTTTTGGGATTTTTGGGGTTTTTTCTGGGTTTTTTCTGGGTTTTTTGGGGATTTTTGTAGGGTTTTGTATGGATTTGGGGTGATATTTAGGATATTTGGGGTGTCTATGGCACCGTGCTGCCCGTGCCGCCCTGTTTGTGCAGCCCGCTGTGGTCATGCAGGGGTCAGCCCGGAACCAGGTGGGTTTTTGTGGGATTTTTGGGGTTTTTTTGGGATTTTTGTAGGGTTTGTATGGGTTTGGGGTGACTTGGGGTGATATTTAGGATATTTGGGGTGTCTATGGCACAGTGCTGCCCATGCCGCCCCTGTCCCTGCGGCCTTCCGTGGTCATGCAGGGCTCGGCCCAGAACCAGGTGGGATTTGTGGGGTTTTATGGGGTTTTTGTAGGGTTGTTTTTTGTTTTTGTGGTATTTTAGGGTCCCTGGATAGATTTTGGGATGGTATTTTGAGTGTTATTTGGGGCGTTTATGGTTCAGTGCTGTCCGTGCAGCCTGCTGTGGTCATGAGGGCTCAGCCTGGAACCAGGTGGGGTTTAGTGGGATTCTTGTGGGTTTTTGTGGGGTTTTGTGAGGTTTTTTGTGGTTTTTTTGTGGTGATACTGGAGTTTTTTGGGAGTTACTGGGGTGTTTGGGGTGATATTTGGGATATTTGGGGTGTCTATGGCACCGTGCTGCCGTTGTCCATGTGGCCCGCCATGGTCATGCAGGGCTCGGCTCAGAATCAGGTGGATTTTTCTGGGGTTTTGTGGGGTTTTATGGGGTTTTTGTGGCGTTTTTTTGGGGTTTCTGTGGGATTTCGGGGTCCCTGAATAGATTTTGGGATGGTATTTCGAGTGTTATTTGGGGCGTTTATGGTTCAGTGCTGTCCATGTGGCCTGCTGTGGTCATGAGGGCTCAGCCTGGAACCAGATGGGGTTTAGTGGGATTCTTGTGGGTTTTTGTGAGGTTTTTTGTGGGGTTTTGTGAGGTTTTTTGTGGGGTTTTGTGGGTTTTTGTGGTGATACTGGAGTTTTTTGGGAGTTATTAGAGTGTTTGGGGTGATATTTGGGATATTTGGGGTGTCTATGGCACTGTGCTGCCTGTGCCCCCCCTGTCCGTGTGGCTGCCGTGGTCATGCAGGGCTCAGCTCGGAACCTGGTGGGGTTTTTGTGGGATTTTATGGGGATTTTGTGGGGTTTTTCGGGGTTTCTGTGGGATTTCGGGGTCCCTGGGTATGTTTTGGGATGGTATTTTGAGTGTTATTTGGGGTGTTTATGGTACAGCGCTGTCCGTGCAGCCTGCTGTGGTCATGAGGGCTTGGCCTGGAACCAGGTGGGGTTTGGTGTGATTCTTGTGGGTTTTTGTGGGGTTTTGTGAGGTTTTTTGTGGGATTTTGTGGGGTTTTTGTGGTGATACTGGAGTTTTTTGGGGGTTATTAGAGTGTTTGGGGTGATATTTGGGATATTTGGGATGACTTTGGCACTGTGCTGCCCATGCCGCCCCTGTCCGTGTGGCTGCCGTGGTCATGCAGGGCTCAGCTCGGAACCAGGTGCGGTTTTATGTTTTTTTTTTTTTGTTTTATGGGGTTTTTGTGGGGTTTTTTTGGGGTTTCTGTGGGATTTCGGGGTCCCTGAATAGATTTTGGGATGGTATTTCGAGTGTTATTTGGGGCGTTTATGGTTCAGTGCTCTCCGTGTGGCCTGCTGTGGTCATGAGGGCTCGGCCTGGAACCAGATGGGGTTTGGTGTGATTCTTGTGGGTTTTTGTGGGGTTTTGTGAGGTTTTTTGTGGGATTTTGTGGGGGTTTTGTGGTGATACTGGAGTTTTTTGGGGGTTATTAGGGTGTTTGGGGTGATATTTGGGATATTTGAGGTGTCTATGGCACCGTGCTGCCGTTGTCCATGCGGCCCGCCATGGTCATGCAGGGCTCGGCTCAGAATCAAGTGGATTTTTCTGGGTTTTTATGGGGTTTTTGTGGGGTTTTTGTGGGTTTTTTTGGGGGTTTCTGTGGGATTTCGGGGTCCCTGAATAGATTTTGGGATGGTATTTCGAGTGTTATTTGGGGCGTTTATGGTTCAGTGCTCTCCGTGTGGCCTGCTGTGGTCATGAGGGCTCGGCCTGGAACCAGATGGGGTTTGGTGTGATTCTTGTGGGTTTTTGTGGGGTTTTGTGAGGTTTTTTGTGGGATTTTGTGGGGGTTTTGTGGTGATACTGGAGTTTTTTGGGGGTTATTAGGGTGTTTGGGGTGATATTTGGGATATTTGAGGTGTCTATGGCACCGTGCTGCCGTTGTCCATGCGGCCCGCCATGGTCATGCAGGGCTCGGCTCAGAATCAAGTGGATTTTTCTGGGTTTTTATGGGGTTTTTGTGGGGTTTTTGTGGGTTTTTTTGGGGGTTTCTGTGGGATTTTGGGGTCCCTGAATAGATTTTGGGATGGTATTTCGAGTGTTATTTGGGGCGTTTATGGTTCAGTGCTGTCCGTGTGGCCTGCTGTGGTCATGAGGGCTCAGCCTGGAACCAGATGGGGTTTAGTGGGATTCTTGTGGGTTTTTGTGAGGTTTTTGTGGGGTTTTGTGAGGTTTTTTGTGGGATTTTGTGGGTTTTTGTGGTGATACTGGAGTTTTTTGGGAGTTATTAGAGTGTTTGGGGTGATATTTGGGATATTTGGGGTGTCTATGGCACTGTGCTGCCTGTGCCCCCCCTGTCCGTGTGGCTGCCGTGGTCATGCAGGGCTCAGCTCGGAACCTGGTGGGGTTTTTGTGGGATTTTATGGGGGTTTTGTGGGGTTTTTCGGGGTTTCTGTGGGATTTCGGAGTCTCTGGGTATGTTTTGGGATGGTATTTTGAGTGTTATTTGGGGCGTTTATGGTTCAGTGCTGTCCGTGTGGCCTGCTGTGGTCATGAGGGCTTGGCCTGGAACCAGGTGTGGTTTGGTGGGGTTTTTGTGGGGTTTTGTGAGGTTCTTGGGTGTTTTTGTGGGATTTTTGGGGTGTTTGTGTTGGTTTTGGGGTCCTAGGATGGGTGTTGGGGTGTTTATGGCACAGTGTTGTGTCTGTGGCTGTGGTCAGGCAGGGCTCAGCCCAGAACCCATTGGACTTTGGGGTCATTTTGTGGGGTCTCAGGATGGATTTTGTGATGTTTTGGGAATAATTTGGGATCCCAGGATGGGTGTTAGGGTCCCTGCTGCTTTTGGGGTCTCCCCAAACCCCCCAAACCCTTCAGGGCTCCCCAAGCCCACCCCACACCTTTTTAGTGTCTCTCCCCCTCCCCTAACGCTATCGGGGGTTACTTTTGGGGCCATCCCGCTAATTTTGGGGTACCCCAAACCCTTCAGGACATCCCAAACCCACCCCCCACCTTTTCAGTGTCTCTCCCCCTCCCCTATGCCCCCCATAAATCACTTTTGGGGCCACCCCACTAATTTTGGTGTACCCCAAACCTTTAAATCCTTCAGGACGCTCCCATTTTTCGCACCCCAAACCCACTCCACATCTTTTTAGTGTCTCTCCCCCTCCCCTGTTCACATCGTGAATCATTTTTGGGGCCACCTCACTAATTTTGGGGCACCCCAAACCCTTCAGGACACCCCAAACGCCCCCCACACCTTTTTAGTGTCTCTTCCCCTCCCCTATCGCTATCAGGGATCACTTTTGGGGCCGCCCCACTAATTTTGGTGTACCCCAAACCTCTAAATCCTTCCGACCATCTTAATTTTTGTCACCCCAAACTCACTCCACACCTTTTCAGTGTCTCTCCCCCTCTCCCATCCCCCCCCGTTAATCACTTTTGGGGCCACCCCGCTAATTTTGGGGTGTCCCCAGGACGACCTGACGCACAAATTGGCCGACATCGTCAAGATCAACAACCAACTGCGGCGCAACGAGCAGAACGGAGCGGCCGCGCACGTCATCGCCGAGGACGTCAAGCTGCTGCAGTTCCACGTGGCCACCATGGTGGACAACGAGTTGCCCGGCCTGCCCAGGGTGAGGGGAGAGATTTCTGGGGGTCCCAGAGGGGTTTTTGGGGGTCCCAGAATGGTTTTGGGGGTCCCAGATGGGACACAGAACAGACACAGGCAGGTGGTGACCCCACCTCATGGTCACGGATGTCAAAGTGCTGCAGTTCCACGTGGCCACCGTGGTGGACAATGAGCTGCCCAGCCTGCCCAGTGTACGGGGATGGGATTTTGGGGGTCACTGAGAGGTTTTGGGGGGTCCCAGAGGCGTTCCTGAGGGATTTTGGGGGTCACAGAGTGGCCACAGGCAGTTGGTGACCCCATACTGTGGTCATGGACATGTCGTGGCTGCAGTTCCACGTGGTCACCATGGTGGACAATGAGCTGCCCGGCCTGCCCAGGCTGAGGGGAGGGGTTTTTGGGGTTCAAACCCCCCCTGACCCCCCATTTTCCCCCTCCCCAGGCCATGCAGAAGTCGGGGGGTCCCCCAAATGTCTCAGGGTCCCCCAAACCTCTCCCTGACCCCTCAAAATCCCCACAGGAACTGATCGTGGATCCCATGGAGCGCAGGGCGTGTCCCCCACCCCACCCCAAATCCCGGTGATAATTTTGGGGTTCAAACCCCCCCTGACCCCCCATTTTTCCCCCTTCTCAGACCATGCAGAACTTGGGGGATCCCCCAAAGCCCTCCCTGAACCCCAAACCCCTCCCTGAGCCCCCCAAAATCCCCACAGGAGCTGATCGTGGATCCCATGGAGCTCAGGGCGTGTCCCCCACCCCTCCCCAAATCCCGGTGATAATTTTGGGGTTCAAACCCCCCCTGACCCCCCATTTTTCCCCCTTCTCAGACCATGCAGAACTTGGGTGGTCCCCAAAGCCCTCCCTGAACCCCAAACCCCTCCCTGAGCCCCCCAAAATCCCCACAGGAGCTGATCGTGGAGCCCATGGAGCTCAGGGCACGTCCCTCACCCCACCCCAAATTCAGGGCTGATTTTGGGGTCCAAACCCCCCCTGACCCCCCATTTTTCCCCTCCCCAGGCCATGCAGAAGTCGGGGCGCCCCCTGAAGTCCCTGAAGCAGCGGCTGAAGGGCAAGGAGGGTCGGGTCCGGGGCAACCTCATGGGCAAACGCGTGGATTTCTCTGCTCGCACTGTCATCACCCCCGACCCCAACCTGGCCATCGACCAGGTGGGCGTGCCCAGGTCCATCGCCGCCAACATGACCTTCGCCGAGATCGTCACCCCCTTCAACATCGATAGGTGGGCTTTATAGGGGATTTAGAGTGATTTATGGGGGATTTATAGGGGATTTATTGGGGTTTGGGGTGGATTTATTGGGGTTTGGGATGGATTCATGGGGGTTTGGGGTGGGCGTGCCACGCTCCATCGCCGCCAACGTGACCTCCGCCGAGATCATCACCCCCTTCAACATCGACAGGTGAGCTTTATAGAGGATTTAGGATGATTTATGGGGGATTTAGTGTGTTTTTTGGGGGATTTAGGATTATTTGTGGGGGATTTAGGATGATTTATAGGGAATTTAGTGTGATTTATGGTGATTTGAGGGGGTTTTGTAGTGATTTATGGGGTTTGGGATGGGCATGCCACGCTCCATCGCCGCCAACATGATCTTCGCCGAGATCGTCACCCCCTTCAACATCGACAGGTGAGCTTTTTAGGGGATTTAGGGTGATTTATGGGGGATTTATAGGGGATTTATGGGGTTTGGGGTGGATTTATTGGGGTTTGGGATGGATTCATGGGGGTTTGGGGTGGGTGTGCCAAGGTCCATCGCCGCCAACATGACCTTCGCTGAGATCGTCGCCCCCTTCAACATCGACAGGTGGGAGTTATGGGGGATTTAGGGGGATTTATAGGGGATTTAGTGTGATTTATGGGGGTTTTAGGATGATTTATGGGGGATTTGGGATGATTTATGGGTGTTTAGGTGGGGTTTGTGGGGGTTTGGGGTAGGCGTGCTGCGCTCCATCGCCACCAACATGACCTTCGCCGAGATTGTCACCCCCTTCAACATCGACAGGTGGGACTTATGGGGGATTTAAGGTGATTTATGGGGGATTTATAGGGGATTTATTGGGGTTTGGGGTGGATTTATTGGGGTTTGGGGTGGGAGGGCCAAGGTCCATCGCCGCCCACGTGACCTTCGCCGAGATCGTCACCCCCTTCAACATTGACAGGTGTGGTTTATAGGGGATTTAGGATGATTTATGGGGGATTTATAGGGATTTTTTTTGGGATTTGGGGTGATTTCTGGGGGTTTGGGGTGAATTTATGGGGATTTAGGAGCCATTATGATCGTTTTGAGGTGATCCCAATAACCCAAAGTGACCCCAAACTCCATTTAAACCCCGCGGGTCCTTCTCAGGATGACCTCTCACCCTTCTCTGGGTGACCTCCCCAAGCCCCAAAACTCCCTAAATCTAAGCTAAATCCACCCCAAACTCACCCCAAAATCCCCTGAATTCTCCCCAAAATCCCCGCAGGCTGCAGGAGTTGGTGCGCAGGGGGAACAGTCAGTACCGGGGGATGACCCCAAAACCCCCAAAATTCACCCCAAATTCACTGTGAAATCCTCTAAATCCACCCCAAAATCCCCCAAATTCCCCCCAAATCCCCCAAACTCACCCCAAAATCCCCTGAATTCTCCCCAAAATCCCCTGAATTCTCCCCAAAATCCCCGCAGGCTGCAGGAGCTGGTGCACTGGGGGAAGAGTCAGTACCCAGAATGTGATCCCAAAATCCTCTAAATTCTCCCAACCTCCCCCCCAAAAACACTGTAAAACCCCCAAAATCCCCTAAATTCCCCCAAACTCACCCCAAAATCCCCTGAATTTCCCCCAAAATCCCCGCCGGCTGCAGGAGTTGGTGCGCAGGGGGAACAGTCAGTAACTGGGGGTGACCTTAAAACCCCAAATTCACCCCAAAATCCCCTAAACTCACCCCAAAATCCCCTAAATTTCCCCCAAATCCCCGCAGGCTGCAGGAGCTGGTGCGCAGGGGGAACAGTCAGTACCCAGAATGTGACCCCAAAACCCCCAAAATCCTCTAAATTCTCCCCAACCTCTCCCCCAAAAACACTGTAAAACCCCCAAAATCCCCCAAATTCCCCCCAAATCCCCCAAATTCACCCCAAAATCCCCTAAATTTCCCCCAAAATCCCCGCCGGCTGCAGGAGTTGGTGCACGGGGGGAACAGTCAGTACCCAGAATGTGACCCCAAAATGCCCTAATTCTCCACAACTTCCCCCCATGTCCCCCAAATTCACCCCAAAATCCCCTAAACTCACCCCAAAATCCCCTAAATTTCCCCCAAATCCCCGCAGGCTGCAGGAGCTGGTGCGCAGGGGGAACAGTCAGTACCCCGGGGCCAAGTACATCATTCGGGACAATGGGGACAGGATCGACCTTCGCTTCCACCCCAAACCCAGCGACCTCCACCTGCAGATCGGCTACAAGGTCAGCGCCCCCGAAATATTGGGGGACCCCAAAATAACGGGGGAGGCTGAAAATGGGGGTGGAGGAACCCAAAAAATACGGGGGATCAAAAAAAAATGGGGGGGGAAAGCCCAAAAAATATAGGGGAGCCTGAAAAATGGGGGGGGGGAAGCCCAAAAATATAAGGGATCCAAAAAAATGGGGGGGAAAGCCCAAAAATGGAGGGGGAACCTGAAAATGGAGGGGGAAACCCAAAAAATGGAGGGGGAAACCCCAAAAATGGAGGGGGGAAATCCAAAATAACAGGAGAGGCTGAAAATGGGGGAGAAAGCCCAAAAATGGGGGAGGATGAACCCAAAAAATACAGGGGAGCCGGAAAAATGGAGGGGGGGAAACTCAAAAATGCAGGGGATCAAAAAAAATGGGGGGGAAAGCCCAAAAATGGAGGGGGAGCCTGAAAATGGAGGGGGAACATCCAAAAATGGAGGGGGAAACCCAAAAATGGAGGGGGAAAGCCCAAAAAGGGAGGGGGGAACCCCAAAAAATACAGGGGAACCTGAAAAAATGGTGGGGAGAAAGCCCAAAAATGGAGGGGGAGCCCGAAAAATGGAGGGAGAAGCCCAAAAAATGGAGGGGGAAACCCCAAAAATGGAGGGGGGAACCCCAAAAATGGAGGGGGGAAATCCAAAATAGCGGGGAGCCCGAAAATGGAGGAGGAGGAACCCAAAAAATATGGGGGAGCCTGAAAAATGGTGGGGGAGAAGCCCAAGAATGGAGGGGGAAATCCTAAAAACCACGCGGGGGACCCCAAAAACTGAGAGACGCCAAAAAAAGGGCGTGAACCCCAAAACTGTAGGGGTCGATTTTTGATTTTGGGGTTTAGAGCTCAGGATTTTGGGTTCAATTTCTAATTTTTGGGGTTCAAGACTCTGAATTTGGAGTTCAGTCCTTGATTTTGGGGTTTAGAGCTCCAGATTTTGGGTTCAATTTCTAATTTTTGAGGTTTAGAGCTCAGGATTTTGGGTCAATCCCTGATTTTGGGGTTCAAGGCTCTGAATTTGGGGATGAATCCCTTATTTTTGGGTTTAGAGCTTCAGATTTTGGGGCAATCCCTGATTTTGGGGTTCAAAGCTCTGAATTTGGGGATCAGCTCCTAATTTTGGGGTTCAAGGCTCCGAATTTGGGGATCAATCCCTAATTTTTGGGGTTCAGACCTGTGGATTTGGGATTCAATCCCCAATTTTGTGGCCCCAAACCCTCATTTTTCTCACCCTGGCAGCACCATTTTTTGGAGAAACCCCCCAATTTTTGGGGGAAATCTCTCCATTTTTGGGGTGTTCCCAATTTTTGACGTGTCCCCCGTTTTTGGGGTGTCCCTCTGACTTTTTTGGGGTTTTTTTGGGGACAGGTGGAGCGTCACATGTGCGATGGGGACATCGTCATCTTCAACCGACAGCCCACGCTGCACAAGATGTCCATGATGGGCCACAGGGTCAGGATCCTGCCCTGGTCCACCTTCCGCTTGAATTTGAGGTAAAAAACCCTAAAAATATCCAAAAAACCCTAAAATTTACTCCAAATCCTGCCCCGGTCCACCTTCCGCCTGAACCTGAGGTGCAAAACCCTAAAAATATCCAAAAAACCCCAAAATAAACCCCAAATCCTGCCCTGGTCCACCTTCTGCCTGAACCTGAGGTAAAAAACCCTAAAAATATCCAAAAAACCCTAACATTAACTCCAAATCCTGCCCTGGCCCACCTTCCACCTGAATCTGAGGTAAAATATTCCAAAAAACCCCAAAATTAACCCCAAATTAACCCCAAATCCTGCTCTGGTCCACCTTCTGCCTGAATCTGAGGTAAAAAACCCTAAAAATATCCAAAAAACCCTAAAATTTACTCCAAATCCTGCCCTGGGGCAGTTTGTCCTTGAATCTCAGGTAAAATACCCCAAAATTACCCCAAAATTAACTCCAAATCCTGCCTTGGTCCACCTTCCGCCTGAACCTGAGGTAAAATATCCTAAAAATATCCAAAAAACCCCAAAATTAACTCCAAATTAACCCCAAATCCTGCCCTGGTGCACCTTCTGCCTGAACGTGAGGTAAAATATCCTTAAAAAACCCTAGAATTAACCCCAAATCCTGCCCTGGTCCACCTTCCACCTGAACCTGAGGTAAAATATCCTAAAAATATCCAAAAAACCCCAAAATTAACCCCAAATCCTGCTTTGGGGCAGTTTCTGCTTGAATGTGAGGTAAAAAAAACCCTAAAAACGCCAAAATTAATCCCAAATCCTGCCCTGGTCCACCTTCTGCCTGAACCTGAGGTAAAAAACCCTAAAAATATCCAAAAACCCCAAAATTAACTCCAAATCCTGCCCTGGGGCACTTTCTGCTTGAATGTGAGGTAAAACACCCCAAAATTGCCCCAAAATTAACCCCAAATCCTGCCCTGGTCCACCTTCTGCCTGAACCTGAGGTAAAAAACCCTAAAAAATCCAAAAAACCCCAAAATTAACTCCAAATTAACCCCAAATCCTGCCCTGGGGCAGTTTGTCCTTGAATCTGAGGTAAAATACCCCAAAAAAACTCCTAAAACCCCAAAACGTCCCTGCAGTGTCCCCACGCCCTACAACGCCGATTTCGACGGCGATGAGATGAACCTGCACCTGCTCTGTGTCCCCAGTGTCCCATATCCATCCCATATCCTCCATGTCCCCAATGTCCCTGATGTCCCCAGTGTCCCCAACACTGTCCCCAATGTCCCCACAGTGTCACCACGCCCTACAACGCCAATTTCGACAGCGATGAGATGAACCTGCACCATGTCCCCAATGTCCCATATCCATCCCATATCCCAATATCCCTGATGTCCCCAACGATGTCCCCAACGCTGTCTCCATGTCCCCGTAGCGTCACCACGCCCTACAACGCCGATTTCGACGGCGATGAGATGAACCTGCCCCATGTCCCCAGTGTCCCCAGTGTCCCCAGTATCCCATATTGCCAATGTTCCTGATGTCCCCAATAATGTCCCCAACGGTATCCCAATGTCCCCAGTGATGTCCCTGATGTCCCCAACGATGTCCCCAGTGTCCACAACGATGTCCCCGTGTCCCCGCAGCGTCACCACGCCCTACAACGCCAATTTCGACAGTGATGAGATGAACCTGTCCCGTGTCCCCAATATCCCCAATGTCCCCAATGATGTCCCCAATAATGTCCCCAATGGTATCCCAATATCCCCAGTGTCCCCAGTGTCCCCAACAATGTCCCCATGTCCCCGCAGTGTCACAACGCCCTACAACGCCGATTTCGACGGCGATGAGATGAACTTGCCACATGTCCCCAATGTCCCCAATATCCCATATTGCCAATGTTCCTGATGTCCCCAGTAATGTCCCCAACGATATCCCAATGTCCCCAGTGATGTCCCCGATGTCCCCACAGTGTCCCCACGCCCTACAACACCGATTTCGACGGCGATGAGATGAACCTGCCTCGTGTCCCCAATGTCCCCAATATCCCCAATGTCCCCAACGCTGTCCCCATGTCCCTGCAGCGTCACCACGCCCTACAACACGGATTTTGACAGTGATGAGATGAACCTGCCCCGTGTCCCCAATGTCCCCAGTGTCCCATATCCATCCCATATCCCAGTGCCCCCAATATCCCTGATGTCCCCAACACTGTCCCCATGTCCCCACAGCGTCACCACGCCCTACAACGCCGATTTCGACGGCGATGAGATGAACCTGCACCATGTCCCCAATGTCCCATATCCATCCCATATCCCAATATCCCTGATGTCCCCAACGATGTCCCCAACGCTGTCCCCATGTCCCCGCAGTGTCACAACGCCCTACAACGCCGATTTCGACGGCAATGAGATGAACCTGCCTCGTGTCCCCAATGTCCCCAATGTCCCCAATATCCCATATTGCCAATGTTCCTGATGTCCCCAGTAATGTCCCCAACGATATCCCAATGTCCCCAGTGATGTCCCTGATGTCCCCAACGATGTCCCCAGTGTCCACAACGCTGTCCCCATGTCCCTGCAGCGTCACCACGCCCTACAACACGGATTTTGACGGTGATGAGATGAACCTGCCCCATGTCCCCAATGTCCCCAGTGTCCCATATCCATCCCATATCCCAGTGTCCCCAATATCCCCAATGTCCCCAACGCTGTCCCCATGTCCCCACAGCGTCACCACGCCCTACAACGCCGATTTCGACGGCGATGAGATGAACCTGCCCCATGTCCCCAGTGTCCCATATCCCAATGTCCCCAATGTCCCTAATGTCCCCAATGATGTCCCTAATGTTCCCAACGATGTTCCCGATGTCCCCAACGATGTCCCCAATGATGTTCCCATGTGCCCTATGATTTCAACAGTGATGAGATGAGCCTTTACCATGTCCCCAATGTCCCCAGTATCCCCAATGTCCCTGCCATATCCCATGTCCCCAATGTCCCCAATATCTCCAATGTTCCCAATGTCCCCAACGCTGTCCCCATGTCCCCGCAGTGTCACCACGCCCTACAACGCTGATTTCAACGGCGATGAGATGAACCTGCACCTGCCCCGTGTCCCCAGTGTCCCCAATATCCCATATTGCCAATGTTCCTGATGTCCCCAATGTCCCCAACGATGTCCCCAATGCTGTCCCCGTGTCCCCACAGTGTCACCACGCCCTACAACGCCGATTTCGACGGCGATGAGATGAACCTGCACCTGCCGCAGTCGCTGGAGACGCGGGCGGAGATCCAGGAGTTGGCCATGGTGCCGCGGATGATCGTCACCCCCCAGAGCAACCGCCCGGTCATGGGCATCGTGCAGGACACGCTGACCGCCGTCAGAAAGTTCACCAAGAGGGACGTCTTCCTCGAGAGGGTGTGTTTTGGGCTCATTTCAGGGGGTTTGGGGTCGTTTAGGGGGATTTGGGGTGGTTTGGGGGAGGTTTAGGGCAGGTGTTTGCAGTGGGGTTTAGGGCAGGACACGCTGACCGCCGTCAGAAAGTTCACCAAGAGGGACGTCTTTCTTGAGAGGGTCTGTTTTGGGGTCATTTCGGGGGGTTTTGGTGTCATTTTGGGGCAGTTTCAGGTGATTTAGGGCAGGTATTTGCAGTGGGGTTTAGGGCAGGACTCACTGACCGCCGTCAACAAGTTCGCCAAGAGGGACGTCTTCCTTGAGAGGGTCTGTTTTGGGGTCATTTCGGGGGATTTGGGGTCTTTTTGGGGGTTTTTGGGGTGATTTAGGGTGATTTGAGGTGATCTGAGGTGGTTTTGGGGTGATTTGGGGGAGTTTCAGGTGATTTAGGGCAGGTATTTGCAGTGGGGTTTAGGGCAGGACACACTGACCGCTGCTGGAAAGTTCACCAAGAGGAGCAACTTCCTTGAGAGTGTCCATTTTGGGATTGTTTGTGGGGTTTTTGAGTCACTTGTGAGGATTTTGGGGTCATTTCGGGGTTTTTTGGGGTGATTTGAGGTGATCCCAGGTGGTTTTGGGGTGATTTAGGGGAGGTTTAGGGCAGGTGTTTGCAGTGGGGTTTAGGGCAGGACACGCTGACTGCCGTGCGCAAGTTCACCAAGAGGGATGTCTTCCTCGAGAGGGTGCATTTTGGGGTCGTTTTGGGGATTTTTGGGGTCGGTTAGGTTTTTTGGGGGTCATTTGTGAGGATTTTGGATCATTTTGGGGTTTTTTGGGGTGCTTTGGGGAAGTTTCAGGTGATTTAGGGCAGGTGTTTGCAGTGGGGTTTAGGGCAGGACACACCGACCACTGTGAGCAAGTTCACCAAGAGGGACATCTTCCTTGAGAGGGTCTGTTTTGGGGTCCTTTGTGGGGTTTTTGGGGTCATTTCAGGGGTTTTTGGGCAATATCTGAGGGTTTTGGGGTGATTTGAGGTGGTTTTGGGGAGTTTCAGGTGGTTTAGGACAGGTGTTTGCAGTGGGGTTTAGGGCAGGATACGCTGACCGCTGTGAGCAAGTTCACCAAGAGGGACATCTTCCTCGAGAGGGTCTGTTTTGGGGTCGTTTCAGAGGTTTTTAGGGTCACTTTGGGGATTTTTGGGGTAATTTCAGGGGGTTTTGGGGTCATTTAGGGCGTTTTGAGGTGGTTTCGGGGTGATTTGGGGTGATTTAGGGCAGGTGTTTGCAGTGGGGTTTAGGGCAGGATACGCTGACCGCTGTGAGCAAGTTTACCAAGAGGGACATCTTCCTCGAGAGGGTCTGTTTTGGGGTCATTTTGGGGGGTTTTGGGTAATTTCTGAGGGTTTTGGGGTAATTTCGGGGATTTTGGGGTCATTTAGGGTGTTTTTGGGGGAGTTTCAGGTGACTTAGGGCAGGTGTTTGCAGTGGGGTTTAGGGCAGGATACGCTGACCGCTGTGAGCAAGTTCACCAAGAGGGACGTCTTCCTCGAGGGGGTCTATTTTGGGGTCATTTCGGGGGGTGTTTGGGGTCATTTTGGGGATTTGGGGTCGTTTCGGGGGTTTTTGGGGGGTTATGGGTCATTTCAGGGTTTTTTAAGGCGATTTAGGGCAGGTGTTTGCGGTGGGGTTTAGGGCAGGACACACTGACCGCTGTGAGCAAGTTCACCAAGAGGGACGTCTTCCTCGAGAGGGTCTGTTTTGGGGTCATTTGTGGGGTTTTTGGGTAATTTCGGGAGGTTTTGGGGTGATTTGAGGTGATCTGAGGTGATTTTGGGCTGATCTGTGATAT
The DNA here is from genome assembly GCA_036785705.1 of Acanthornis magna. NCBI lineage: Eukaryota > Metazoa > Chordata > Aves > Passeriformes > Acanthizidae > Acanthornis > Acanthornis magna. The sequence continues at coordinate 62,900 of JAWUZG010000207.1, read as the reverse complement.
TTCTGAGATGGTTTGGGATGTCCGTGGGTTCTCTTGGATCGGTGACAGTTTTGGGCTATTTTTGGGGTGTCCCTCAGGGTGAGGTGCTGACCCTGCTGTTGTTCCTGTCCACGTGGGACACAAAAAGTGCCCAATCCTCCATCCTGAATGGCATTTTGGGTTATTTTTGGGCATTTTTGGGGCATTTTCAGGGCGAGGTGATGACCCTGCTGATGTTCCTGTCCACGTGGGATGGAATGGTCCCCCAGTCCTCCATCTTGAATGACGTTTTAAGTTGTTTTTGAGCTATTTTGGGGTATTTTTAGGGTATTTTTGAGCTATTTTGGGGTTCTCCTGTATCACTGACACTTTTGGGGTTTTTTTTGGGGTGTTTTCAGGGCGAGGTGATGAACCTGCTGATGTTCCTGTCCTCATGGGACACAAAAAGTGTCCGATCCTTCATCTTGAATGACATTTGAGGTTATTTTAGGGTATTTTAGGATATTTTTGGGGCATTTTTTGGGTGTTTTCAGGGTGAAGTTGTGAACCTGCTGATGTTCCTGTCCACGTGGGACACGAAAAGTGTCCAATTCTTCATCTTGAATGACGTTTTAGGTTATTTTATGTTATTTTAGGGGTTTTTTCGGTTATTTTATGATATTTTTGGGTGTTTTCAGGGCGAGGTGATGAACCTGCTGATGTTCCTGTCCACGTGGGACGGCAAGGTGCCCCAACCTGCCATCCTGAATGACATTTTACATTATTTTATGATATTTTTGGGGTATTTTAGGATATTTTATGATACTTTTGGGTGTTTTCAGGGCGAGGTGATGAACCTGCTGATGTTCCTGTCCACGTGGGACGGCAAGGTGCCCCAACCTGCCATCCTGAATGACATTTTGGGTTATTTTTTTATATTTTTGCGGTGTTTTCAGGGCGAGGTGATGAACCTGCTGATGTTCCTGTCCACGTGGGACGGCAAGGTGCCCCAACCTGCCATCCTGAAGCCGCGGCCGCTGTGGACAGGGAAGCAAATCTTCTCTCTCATCATCCCCGGGCACATCAACTGCATCCGCACGCACAGCACCCACCCCGACGACGAGGACAGCGGCCCCTACAAGCACATCTCCCCCGGGGACACCAAGGTGGGTGCTCTGGGGGAATTTGGGGGGGATTTGAGGGGGGTTTGGGGTGGTTTGGGGGGGATTTGAGGGGAGTTTGGGCGGATTTGGGGTCATCTGAGGGTGGTTTGGGGTGGACTGGGGGTGATTTGGGGTGGTCTGAGGTGACTTTGGGGAGACCTGAGGTGGCTTTGACGGGACCCAGTGTGGCTTTGATGGTTTGAGGGTTTTTTGGGGAGACCTGAGGTGGCTTTGGTGGGATCTAAGGTGGCTTTGGGGTGATCTGAGGGATTTTTGGAGTGACTCTAGGTGGTGGTTTGAGGGTTTTTTGGGGTGGTTTCAAGGTTTTTTGGGGCGGTTTCAAGGTTTTTTAGGGTGGTTTCATGGTTTTTTAGGGTGGTTTCAGGGTTTTTTGGGGTGATTTCAAGGTTTTTTGGGGTGATTTCAAGGTTTTTTTGGGCGGTTTCAAGGTTTTTTAGGGTGGTTCCAAGGTTTTTTGGGGTAGTTTGAGGACTTTTTGGAGTGACCCGAGGTGACTTTGGTGACATCCAAGGTCCCTCCCCAGACCCCGGTGTCTTTCCCCATCTCACCCCTGTCCCATTTTTGGGGTGACCTGAGGTGGCTTTGGAGTGACCTGAGGGAACTTTGATGGAACCTGAGGTGGCTTTGGGATGACCTGAGGTGGCTTTGGATTTTTGGGGTGATCTGAGGGAACTTTGGAGTGACCTGAGGGAACTTTGATGGAACCTGAGGTGGCTTTGGTGACACCCAAGGTGCCTTTGGGATGACCTGAGGTGACTTTGATGGTTTGAGGGTTTTTTGGGGTGACCTGAGGTGGCTTTGATGGAACCTGAAGTGGCTTTGGGGTGACCTGAGGTGGCTTTGATGGAACCCAAGGTAGCTTTGGTGGTTTGGGGGTTTTTTGGGGTGGTTTCAAGGTTTTTTGGGGTGGTTTGAGAGTTTTTTGGGGTGGTTTGAGGGTTTTTTAGGGTGGTTTGATGGTTTTTTGGGTGGTCTGAGGTAATTTTGATGAAACCCGAGGTGGCTTTGGTGGCACCCAAGGGTCCCTCCCTGCACCCCGGTGTCTGTCCCCCCGTCCCATTTTTGGGGTGTCATTCCCCACTCACCCCTGACCCATTTTTGGGGTGACCTGAGGTGGCTTTGGATTTTTGGGGTGGTTTGAGGTTTTTTGGGGTGGTTTGAGGGCTTTTTGGGGTGGTTTGATGGTTTTTTGGGGTGGTTTGATGGTTTTTTGTGGTGGTCTGAGGGTTTTTGGGGTGGTTTTAGTGTTTTTTGGGGTGTTTGAGGTAATTTCAATGAAACCCGAGGTGACTTTGGCGGCACCCAAGGGTCCCTCCCTGCACCCCAGTGTCTGTCCCCCCTGTCCCATTTTTGGGGTGTCATTCCCCACTCACCCCTGACCCATTTTTGGGGTGACCTGAGGTGGTTTTGGGGTGACCTGAGGTGGCTTTGGATTTTTAGGGTGGTTTGAAGGTTTTTTGGGGTGGTTTGAGGGTTTTTTGGGGTGGTTTGAAGGTTTTTTAGGGTGGTTTCAGGGCTTTTTGGGGTGGTTTCCCGGTTTTTTAGGGTGGTTTGATGGTTTTTTGGGTGGTCTGAGGTAATTTTGATGGAACCCGAGGTGACTTTGGTGGCACCCAAGGGTCCCTCCCTGCACCCCGGTGTCTGTCCCCCCTGACCCATTTTTGGGGTGTCATTCCCCACTCACCCCTGTCCCATTTTTGGGGTGACCTGAGGTGGTTTTGGGGTGACCTGAGGTGGCTTTGGATTTTTAGGGTGGTTTGAAGGTTTTTTGGGGTGGTTTGAGGGTTTTTTGGGGTGGTTTGAAGGTTTTTTGGGGTGGTTTGAGGTAGCTTTGATGGAACCTGAGATGGCTTTGTGATGATCTGAGGTGGCTTTGGTGACACCTGAGGTGCCTTTGGGATGACCTGAGGTGGCTTTGGATTTTTGGGTTGGTTTGGGGTTTTTTTGGGGTGGTTTCATGGTTTTTTGGGGTGGTTTAAAGGGCTTTTTGGGGTGGTTTGATGTTTTTTTGGGGTGGTTTGAGGGCTTTTTGGGGTGGTTTCATGTTTTTTTGGGGTGGTTTCATGTTTTTTTGGGGTGGTTTTAGTGTTTTTTGGGGCGGTTTGAGGTAATTTTGATGAAACCCGAGGTGACTTTGGTGGCACCCAAGGGTCCCTCCCTGCACCCCGGTGTCTGTCCCCCCTGTCCCATTTTTGGGGTGTCATTCCCCACTCACCCCTGTCCCATTTTTGGGGTGACCTGAGGTGGTTTTGGATTTTTGGGGTGGTTTGAGGGTTTTTTTGGGGTGGTTTGAGGGTTTTTTGGGGTGGTTTGAGGGTTTTTTGGGGTGGTTTGAGGTAGATTTGATGGAACCTGAGATGGCTTTGTGATGATCTGAGGTGGCTTTGGTGGCACCTGAGGTGCCTTTGGGATGACCCGAGGTGGCTTTGGGGTGACCTGAGGTGCCTTTGGATTTTTGGGGTGGTTTGATGGTTTTTGGGGTAGTTTCAAGGTTTTTTGGGGTGGTTTGAGGGTTTTTTGGGGTGATTAGAGGGTTTTTTGGGGTGGTTTCAAGGTTTTTTTAGGGTGGTTTGAGGGTTTTTTGAGGTGGTTTGACAGTTTTTTAGGGTGATTAGAGGGTTTTTTGGGGTGATTAGAGGGTTTTTTTGGGTTGTTTTTAGGGTTTTTTGGGGTGGTTTGAGGTAATTTCAATGAAACCCGAGGTGGCTTTGGTGGCACCCAAGGGTCCCTCCCTGCACCCCGGTGTCTGTCCCCCCTGACCCATTTTTGGGGTGACCTGAGGTGGTTTTGGATTTTTGGGGTGGTTTGAGGGTTTTTTTGGGGTGGTTTGAGGGTTTTTTGGGGTGGTTTGAGGTAGCTTTGATGGAACCTGAGATGGCTTTGTGATGATCTGAGGTGGCTTTGGTGACACCTGAGGTGCCTTTGGGATGACCCGAGGTGGCTTTGGGGTGACCTGAGGTGCCTTTGGATTTTTGGGGTGGTTTGATGGTTTTTGGGGTAGTTTCAAGGTTTTTTGGCGTGGTTTGAGGGTTTTTTGGGGTGATTAGAGGGTTTTTTGGGGTGGTTTGAAGGTTTTTTCGGGTGGTTTGAGGGCTTTTTGGGGTGGTTTCCCGGTTTTTTGGGGTGTTTTTAGGGTTTTTTGGGGCGGTTTGAGGTAATTTCAATGAAACCCGAGGTGACTTTGGTGGCACCCAAGCGTCCCTCCCTGAACCCCGGTGTCTGTCCCCCCTGTCCCATTTTTGGGGTGTCATTCCCCCCTCCCCCTGTCCCATTTTTGGGGTGTCATTCCCCCCTCCCCCTGACGATTTCGGGGTTCCCCAGGTGATCGTGGAGAACGGGGAGCTGATCATGGGCATCCTGTGCAAGAAGTCGCTGGGCACCTCGGCAGGGTCGCTGGTGCACATCTCCTACCTGGAGATGGGACACGACACCACGCGCCTCTTCTACTCCAACATCCAGACCGTCATCAACAACTGGCTGCTCATCGAGGGTACGCAGGGGGGTCCTGGGGGGCTTCTGGTGGCATCAGACAGGGGTTTGGGGACATGGGCACCTTCTGAGGGACCTTCTCAGGTCTTGGCCTGGTGGGTCTCAAGTGTCCCTGGGGCTCCTGGATGTCATTCTTGAGGTCTTGATGGTTCTGGGAGTTCCTTTTTTGGGGACTGGGGGGTCCTGGGGGCTTCTGGGGGGCTCTGGGGGGCTTCTGGTGGCATCAGACAGGGGTTTGGGGACATGGGGACCTTCTGGGATCTCAGGACTTGGGTGTCCCTGGGGCTCCTGGATGTCATTTTTGAGGTCCTGGTGGTTCTGGGAGTTCCTTTTTTGGGCTTTGGGGTCCTGGGGTGCTTCTGGGGGGTCTTGGGGGGCTTCTGGTGGCATCAGACAGAGGTTTGGGGCATGGGGACCTTCTGGGATCTCAGGACTTGGGTGTGTTCCTGGGGCTCTTGGACTGTTCTTGAGATCTTGATGGTTCTTGGAGCTCCTTTTATGGGTTGGGTGGTCCTGGGGGGGCTTCTGGGGGTCCTGGGAGGTCTGGGGGGCTTCTGGTGGCATCAGACAGGGGTTTGGGGACATGGGGACCTTCTGAGGGACCTTCTCAGGTCTTGGTCTGGTGGGTCTCGAGTGTTCCTGGAGCTTTGGGACTTAATTTTGGAGGTCTCAGTGGTTCTTGGAGTTCTTTTTTGGTGGTCCTGGGGGTCCTGGGGGGCTCTGGGGGGCTTCTGGTGGCATCAGACAGGGGTTTGGGGACATGGGGACCTTCTGGGATCTCAGGACTTGGGTGTCCCTGGGGCTCCTGGATGTCATTTTTGAGGTCCTGATGGTTCTGGGAGTTCCTCTTTTGGGGACTGGGGGGTCCTGGGGTGCTTCTGGGGGGCTTCTGGTGGCATCAGACAGGGGTTCAGGGACATGGGGACCTTCTGAGGTCTCGGGGCTTGGGTGTCCTTGGACCTCCTGGATGTAATTTTTGAGGTCTCCGTGGTTTTGGGGTGTCCTTGTGACTCCTTTTCGGTGATTTGAGGGTCCATGGGGCCTGGGATGTCTTCTGGTGGCATCAGACAGGGGTTGAGGGACATGGGCACCTTCTGAGGGACCTTCTCAGGTCTTGGCCTGGTGGGTCTCAAGTGTCCCTGGGGCTCCTGGATGTCATTCTTGAGGTCTCAGTGGTTCTTGGAGTTCCTTTTTGGTGGTCCTGAGAGTCCATGGGGCCTGGGACCTCTTCTGGTGGCATCAGACAGGGGTTTGGGGACATGGGGACCTTCTGGGATCTCAGGGCTTGGGTGTCCTTGGACCTCCTGGATGTAATTTTTGAGGTCTCGGTGATTCTTGGAGTTCCACTTTTGGGCTGTGGAGTCCTGGGGGGCTTCAGGGGGGGCTGGGACCTTCTCTGGTGGCATCTGACAGGGGTTTGGGGACATGGGGACCTTCTCAGGGACCTTCTCAAGTCTTGGCCTGGTGGGTCTTGAGTGTTCCTGGGGCTCCTGGACCTCATTTTTGAGATCTAGGGTGTTCTTGGACTTCTTTTTTTGTGATCCTGGGGGCCTGGGACCTCTTGTGGTGGCATCAGACAGGGGTTTGGGGACATGGGGACCTTCTCAGGTCTCAAGGCTTGGGTGTCCTTGGACCTCCTGGATGTAATTTTTGAGGTCTCAGTGGTTTTGGGGTGTCCTTGGACCTTCTTTTTGGTGGTCCTGGGGGTCCTTGGGGCTCTGGGACCTCTTGTGGTGACACCAAATGACTTTTGGTCACCTTTGGACCTTCTCCAACCTCTCCTTGGTGGCCCTTCAGGGCTCTCAAATTCCATTTTTGGGCCAGGAGAACCCTCGGACCCAAATTTTGGGGACAGCAACAACCCCGAAATTTTGGGGTGGTCCTAAATGTCCTTTCTTTGCCCCACAGCCCGGGGGTGGATTTTGGGGTCAATTTTTGGGGTTGGTGTTTGGGGTCCGTTTTTGGGTCAGTTTTTGGGGTCCCTTTTTGGGGTCAGTTTTTGGGGTCAGTTTTTGGGGTCAGTGTTTAGGGTCAGTTTTTGGGGTCAGTGTTTGGGGTCAGTTTTTGGGGTTTTTGGTGTCGGTTTTTGGTGTCTGTTTTTGGGGTCTTTGGGGTCAGTTTTTAGGGGTTTTGGGGTCAGTTTTTGGGGTCCGTTTTTGGGGTCCGTGTTTCAGGTCAGTTTTTGGGGTCAGTGTTTGGAGTCAGTTTTTGGGCTTTTTGGGGTCAGTTTTTGGGTCAGTGTTTCGGGTCAGTTTTTGGGGTCAGTGTTTAGGGTCAGTGTTTCGGGTCAGTTTTCGAGGTCAGTGTTTAGGGTCAGTGTTTCGGGTCAGTTTTCGAGGTCAGTGTTTAGGGTCAGTTTTTGGGCTTTTTGGGGTCAGTTTTTGGGGTGGGTTTTCATGGTTGGTTTTTGGGTCAATTTTTGGGGTCAGTTTTTGGGGTTTTTGGTGTCGGTTTTTGGTGTCAGTTTTTGGTGTCAGTTTTTGGGGTTGGTTTTTGGGGTCTTTGGGGTCAGTTTTTGGGGTTTTTGAGGTCAGTTTTTGGGGTCCGTTTTTGGGGTCAGTGTTTCGGGTCAGTTTTTGGGGTCGGTGTTCAGGGTCAGTTTTTGGGCTTTTTGGGGTCAGTTTTTGGGGTGGGTTTTCATGGTTGGTTTTTAGCTTTGGTTTTTGGGGTCAGTTCTTGGGGTCATTTTCTGGGGTCAGTTTCTGGGGTTTTGGGTTCAGTTTTTGGGGTTGCTTTTGGGGTTTTGGGGGTTTTTGGTGTCAGTTTTTGGGGTTTTTGTGGTTGGTTTTTGGGGTCAGCGTTTGGGGTCGGTTTTTGGGGTCAGTTTTTGGTGTTTTCAGGGTCAGTTTTTGGGTTTTTGGGGTTGGTTTTTGGGTTCTTTTGGGGTCAGTTTTTGGTGTCGGTTTTTGGGGTCAGTTTTCGGGGTTGGTTTTTGGGGTTTTGGGGTTGGTTTTTAGGTTTTGGGGGTTGGTTTTGGGGGTCGGTTTTTGGGGTTTTTGGGGGTTGGTTTTTGGGGTTTTCGGGGTCGGTTTCTGGCCTTGCTTTTTGGGGTTTTTGGGGTTTTTGGTGTCAGTTTCTGGCCTCGCTTTTTGGGGTTTTTGGGGTCAGTTTTTGGGGTTTCTCGGGTGGGTTTTTGGGCTTTTTGGGGTCAGGTGTGGGGTTTGGGGTCACCCTGACCCCGAACGTCCCCCAGGTCACACCATCGGCATCGGGGACTCCATCGCCGACGCCAAGACCTACCAGGACATCCAGAACACCATCAAGAAAGCCAAGCAGGATGTGATCGAGGTGCGATTTTGGGGCATTGTTTTTGGATTTTGGGACAATTTTTGGGATTTTGGGGCATTTTCTGAAATTTGGGGCATTTTTTGGAATTTTGGAGTGTGTCCCAGGATTTTGGGACTTTTTTTTTTATTTTGAGGGCATTTTGTTTTGATTTTGTGGCTTTTTTTTTTGGTGGCTTTTTTTTTTTTTTATTTTGGGGCATTTGTTTTTTGTGATATTGGGGCATTTCCTGGGATTTTGGGGCATTTCCCAAGATTTTGGGGTAGTTTTTATGATTTTGCGGCATTTCCTGGGATTTTGGGGTATTTCCCAGAATTTAGGGGAGATTTTTGGGAATTTTGGGGTGTTTCCCAGGATTTTGTGGTATTTTTTGTGGTTTTGGGGCATTTCCTGGGATTTTGGTTCATTTTCTGAGGTTTTGGGGCTTTTTTCTTTATTTTGGGGCTTTTTTTTGGGGGGGGGGGGAGCATTTTTTTTTGGATTTTGGAGCATTTTTTTGTATTTTGGGCCATTTTCTGGGATTTTGGGGCGTTTTCTTGGATTTTGGGGCATTTTCCGGGGGGTTTTGGGGCATTTTTTGGGATTTTGGGGCATTTCCCAGAATTTTTTTGGGGAATCCCACCCGACTGACCCTTTTGGGGTGACTTTTGGGGCCACCTCGAGCTTTTCCCAGGAGGTCCCAACCTCCTTGAGATATTTTGAGGAACCCTCAGCAATTTCACAGAACTCTCAGAAATTTCACAGAACTTTTTTTTTAGAAATTCAGGATTTTTTGGGGGTCCCACCACTGACCCTTTTGGGGTGACTTTTGGGGTCTCAGGACCACCTCAGTCCCTTCCAAAGAGGTCCCACCACTCCCAACCCCCTTGAGATATTTCGAGGAATTTCGAGGAACTTTCTGCAATTTCACAGAACTTTTTCAGCAACTTCACAGAACTTTTTTAGAAATTTGGGATTTTTTTGGGGATCACCCCACTGACCTTTTCAGGGTGACTTTTGGGGTCTCAGTCCCTTCCCAGGAGGTCGCACCACTCCCAACCCCCCGAGATATTTTGAGGAACCTTCCGGAATTTTGAGGAACCCTTAAAAATTTCACCGAACTTTTAAGAATTTCACAGAACTTTTTTAGAAATTTGGGATTTTTTTTTGGGGATCACCTCCCTGACCCTTTTGAGGTGACTTTTGGGGGTCTCAGGGCCTTCCCAGAAGGTCCCACCACTCCCAACCCCCCGAGATATTTCAAGGAACCTTCCAGAATTTTGAGGAACCCTTAAAAATTTCACCGAACTTTCAAGAATTTCACAGAACTTTTTTAAGAAATTCATGATTTTTTGGGGTCCCACCCCTGACCCTTTTGGGGTGACTTTTGGGGGTCTCAGCTCCTTCCCAGGAGGTCCCACCACTCCCAAGCCTCTCAGGAATTCTGAGGAACCTTGCAGAATTTCGAGGAACTCTCAAGAATTTCACAGAACTCTCAAGAATTTCACAGAACTCTCAAGAATTTCACAGAACTTTTTTTAGAAATTCGGGATTTTTTGGGGGTCCCACCACTGACCCTTTTGGGATGACTTTTGGGTTTTTTGAGTTCTCAAGACCACCTCAGCTCCTTCCCAGAAGGTCCCACCACTCCCAACCCCCCGAGATATTTTGAGGAACCTTCCAGAATTTTGAGGAACCCTTAAAAATTTCACTGAACTTCCAGAAACTTCACAGAACCTTTTTAGAAATTCGTGATTTTTTTGGGATCTCACCACTGACCCTTTTGGATTTTTGGGGTCTCAAGACCACCTCAGCTCCTTCCACTGAGGTCCCACCACTCCCAATCCCCTTGAGATATTTCAAGGAACCTTCCAGAATTTTGAGGAACTCTCAAGAATTTCACAGAACTTTTTTAGAAATTTGGGATTTTTTTTTTTGGGATCACCTCCCTGACCCTTTTGGGGTGACTTTTGGGAGTCTCAGGTCCTTTCCAGGAGGTCCCACCACTCCCAAGCCTCTCAGGAATTCTGAGGAACCTTGCAGAATTTCGAGGAACTCTCAAGAATTTCACAGAACTTTTTTAGAAATGTGGGATTTTTTTTTTGGGGTCCCACCACTGACCCTTTTGGGGTGACTTTTGGGGTTTTGAGTTCTCAAGACCACCTCAGCTCCTTCCCAGAAAGTCCCACCACTCCCAACCCCCCTGAGATATTTCAAGGAACCTTCCAGAATTTTGAGGAACTCTCAAGAATTTCACAGAACTTTTTTAGAAATTCCAGGATTTTTTGGGATCACCCCACTGACCCTTTTGGGATGACTTTTGGGTTTTTTGAGTTCTCAAGACCACCTCAGCTCCTTCCCAGGAGGTCCCACCACTCCCAACCCCCCCAAGATATTTCGAGGAATTTTGAGGAACTCCCAAGAATTTCACAGAACTTTTTTAGAAATTTGTGATTTTTTTGGGATCCCACCCCTGACCCTTTTGGGGTGACTTTTGGGGTCTCAAGACCACCTCAGCTCCTTCCCAGGAGGTCCCACCACTCCCAACCCCCCGAGATATTTTGAGGAACCTTCCAGAATTTTGAGGAACTCTCAAGAATTTCACAGAACTTTTTTAGAAATTTGGGATTTTTTTTTTTGGGATCACCTCCCTGACCCTTTTGGGGTGACTTTTGGGGGTCTCAGCTCCTTCCCAGAAGGTCCCACCACTCCCAACCCCCCCGAGATATTTTGAGGAACCCTCAAAAATTTCACCAAACTTTCAAGAATTTCACAGAACTTTTTTAGAAATTCGGGATTTTTTTGGGGGGGGATCCCACCCCAAATCCCACCCCTGACCGTTTGGGGGTGACTTTTGGGGGTCTCCAGGTGATCGAGAAGGCTCACAACAACGAGCTGGAGCCCACCCCGGGGAACACCCTGCGGCAAACCTTCGAGAATCAGGTGAACAGAATCCTCAACGACGCCCGCGACAAGACCGGCTCGTCCGCCCAGAAATCGCTCTCCGAGTACAACAACTTCAAATCCATGGTGGTCTCGGGGGCCAAGGGCTCCAAGATCAACATCTCTCAGGTTCGGGGTCTCCAGAAGATCTTGGGGGGCTCTGGGTGAGGTTTGGGGAGGTTCCTGTGGAGTTTTTTTGGGATTTTTTGAGATTTTCTTGTGGTTCTGAGGTGGTTTTGGGCACCAGGAGGTCCAAGATCGACATCTCTTAGGTTTGGGGTCTCCAGAAGATCTTGGGGTGGTTCCTGGAGGATCTCAGGGGGTTTGGGGAGGTTCCTGTGGAGTTTTTTTGGGATTTTTTGGGATTTTTCTGACGTGGTCTTGGGGGCCAAGGGCTCCAAGATCAACATCTCTCAGGTTCGGGGTCTCCAGAAGATCTTGGGGGGCTCTGGGTGGGGTTTGGGGAGGTTCTTGGAGGATCTCAGAGGGTTTGGGGAGGTTCCTGTGGAGTTTTTTGGGGATTTTTTTTTTTATTTTCCTGAGGTTCTGAGGAGGTTTTGGGCACCAGGAGGTCCAAGATGAACAACTTCTAGGTTTGGGGTCTCCTCAGGGGTTCGGGGAGGTTCCTGTGGAGTTTAGTGGAGATTTTTGGGATTTTCCTGAGGTTCTCAGGTGGTTTTGGGCACCAGGAGGTCCAAAATCGACATCTCCCAGGTTTGGGGTCTCCAGAAGATCTTGGGGGGCTCTGGGTGGGGTTTGGGGAGGTTCTTGGAGGATCTCAGAGGGTTTGGGGAGGTTCCTGTGGAGTTTTTTGGGGATTTTTTTTTTTATTTTCCTGAGGTTCTGAGGTGGTTTTGGGCACCAGGAGATCCAAGATCAACATCTCTCAGGTTCGGGGTCTCCTCAGGGTTTTGGGGAGGTTCCTGTGGAGTTTTTTGGGGATTTTTTTTTTTATTTTTCTGTGGTTCTGAGGTGGTTTTGGGTACCAGGAGGCCCAAGATCGACATCTCCCAGGTTCAGGGTCTCCTCAGGGTTTTGGGGAGGTTCCTGTGGAGTTTTTTTGGAATTGTTTTGGATTTTCTTGTGGTTCTGAGGTGGTTTTGGGCACCAGGAGGTCCAAGATCAACATCTCCCAGGTTCGGGGTCTCCTCAGGGTCTTGGGGGGCTCTGGGTGAGGTTTGGGCCTGGAGATGTCCCCAGCATGTCCTCCTGGTGTCCCCAAGACCTGGCCATGTCCCCAGTGTCCATTCCCATGGTGTCCCCAAGGCCTGGAGATGTCCCCATTCCCAAGGCCTGGAGACGTCCCCAACGTGTCCCATGGTGTCCCCAAGGCCTGGAGATGTCCCCAAGGCCTGGAGATGTCCCCAACATGTCCCTTGTGTCTATTCCCATGGTGTTCCCAAGACCTGGAGATGTCCCCAACGTGTCCCCACTGTCCCCATAGGTCATTGCGGTGGTGGGCCAGCAGAACGTGGAGGGCAAGGCCTGGAGATGTCCCCAGTGTCCATTTCCATAGTGTCCCCAATGTGTCTCATGGTGTCCCCAAGGCCTGGAGATGTCCCCAATGTCCCCAATGCCTAGAGATGTCCCTAACGTGTCCTATGGTGTCCCCAAGGCCTGGATATGTCCCCAATGTCCATTGTTGGAGATGTCCCCAGCATGTCCCATGGTGTCCCCAAGGCCTGGAGATGTCCCCAAGGCCCAGAGGTGTCCCCAACGTGTCCCCACTGTCCCCTAGGTGATCGCAGTGGTGGGCCAGCAGAACGCGGAGGGCAAGGCCTGGAGATGTCCCCAGTGTCCATTGCTGGAGATGTGTCCCCAAGGACAGGAGATGTCCCCAGTGCCCAGAGATGTCCCCAACATGTCCCCAACGTGTCCCCAACATGTCCCCATGGTGTCCCCTAGGTGATGGCAGTGGTGGGCCAGCAGAACGTGGAGGGCAAGGCCTGGAGATGTCCCCAATGTGTCCCATGGTGTCCCCAAGGCCTGACAATGTCCCCATGGTGTCCCCTAGGTGATCACAGTGGTGGGCCAGCACAACGTGGAGGGCAAGGCCTGGAGATGTCCCCAGTGTCCATTGCTGGAGATGTCCCCAACGTGTCCCATGGTGTCCCCAATGCCCAGAGATGTCCCCAATGTGTCCCAACATGTCCCCACTGTCCCCTAGGTGATGGCAGTGGTGGGCCAGCAGAACGTGCAGGGCAAGGCCTGGAGATGTCCCCAATGTGTCCCATGGTGTCCCCAAGGCCTGGCAATGTCCCCAAGGCCCAGAGGTGTCCCCAATGTGTCCCCAACATGTCCCCGGTGTCCCCTAGGTGATCACAGTGGTGGGCCAGCAGAACGTGGAGGGCAAGGCCTGGAGATGTCCCCAATGTCCATTCCTGGAGATGTCCCCAACGTGTCCCATGGTGTCCCCAAGGCCTGACAATGTCCCCATTGTCCCCTAGGTGATCACGGTGATGGGCCAACAGAACGTGGAGGGCAAGGCCTGGAGATGTCCCCAATGTTTCTCCTGTGTCCCCAAGGCCTGGAGATGTCCCTAATGTGTCCCATGGTGTTCTCAAGGCCTGGCAATGTCCCCAAGGCCCAGAGGTGTCCCCAGTGTGTCCCCAACATGTCCCTGGTGTCCCCTAGGTGATCACAGTGGTAGGCCAGCAGAACGTGGAGGGCAAGGCCTGGAGATGTCCCCAATGTGTCCCATGGTGTCCCCAAGGCCTGACAATGTCCCCATGGTGTCCCCTAGGTGATGGCGGTGGTGGGCCAGCAGAACGTGCAGGGCAAGGCCTGGAGATGTCCCCAGTGTCCATTCCAATGGTGTCCCCAATGCCCAGAGATGTCCCCAACATGTCCCCAACGTGTCCCCAACATGTCCCCATGGTGTCCCCTAGGTGATGGCAGTGGTGGGCCAGCAGAACGTGCAGGGCAAGGCCTGGACATGTCCCCAGTGTCCATTCCTGGAGATGTCCCCAACGTGTCCCATGGTGTCCCCAAGGCCTGACAATGTCCCCATGGTGTCCCCTAGGTGATGGCGGTGGTGGGCCAGCAGAACGTGGAGGGCAAGGCCTGGACATGTCCCCAACGTGTCCCATGGTGTCCCCAAGGACAGGAGATGTCCCCAACGTGTCCCATGGTGTCCCCAAGGACAGGAGAGGTCCCCAATGTGTCCCATGGTGTCCCCAAGGCCTGACAATGTCCCCACGGTGTCCCTTAGGTGATCGCGGTGGTGAGCCAGCACAACGTGGAGGGCAAGGCCTGGACATGTCCCCAACGTGTCCCATGGTGTCCCCAAGGACAGGAGATGTCCCCAACGTGTCCCATGGTGTCCCCAAGGCCTGACAATGTCCCCACGGTGTCCCCTAGGTGATCGCGGTGGTGGGCCAGCAGAACGTGGAGGGCAAGCGGATCCCGTTCGGCTTCAAGCACCGCACGCTGCCGCACTTCATCAAGGACGACTACGGCCCCGAGAGCCGCGGCTTCGTGGAGAACTCCTACCTGGCAGGCCTCACCCCCACCGAGTTCTTCTTCCACGCCATGGGAGGCCGCGAGGGCCTCATCGACACGGCCGTCAAAACGGCCGAGACTGGTCAGTGCCACCGGAACGGTGTCTGGGGACCTTGGGGAATCCAAAATTCCACCCCAAAATCCAAAACCCTCCCTAGATTCCTTCAGGATCCCCAAACTGTCCCCAGGTGTCTCCTGAAGATCCCAAACCATCCCCAGGTGTCTCATCGACACTGCTGTCAAAACGGCCGAGACCGGTCAGTGTCACCGGAACGGTGTCTGGAACATCCTGGGGACCTTTGGGATCCCAAAATTCCATCCCAAAATCCAAAACCCTCCCTAGATTCCTTCAGGATTCCAAAACCCTCCCCAGGTGTCTCATGGACACGGTGGTCAAAACGGCCGAGACCGGTCAGTGCCACCGGAACGATGTCTGGGGACCTCCTGGGGACCTTGGGGAATCCAAAATCCCAACCAGGGGACCTTGGGGAATCCAAAATCCCAACCAGGGAACCCTAGAGAACCCAAACCCTCCTCAGATGCCACCAGGATCCCAAAACCGTTCCTAGATGTCTCCTGGACACGGTGGTCAAAACGGCCGAGATCAGTCAGTGTCCCCGGAACGGTGTCTGGGGACCTCCTGGGGACCTTGGGGAATCCAAAATTCCACCTGGGGAACCTTAGAGAACCCAAACCCTCCCCAGGTGTCTCATGGACATCGTGGTCCAAACAGCCGAGATCGGTCAGTGCCACCGGAACGGCACCCAGGGACCTTCAGGAGTCCAAAATTCCATCCCAAAATCCAAACCCTCCCCAGATGCCACCAGGATCCCAAAACCCTCCCCAGGTGTCTCATTGACATGGTGGTCAAAACAGCCGAGACTGGTCAGTGCCACCGGAACGGTGTCTGGGGACCTTGGGGAATCCAAAATTCCATCCCAAAATCCAAAACCCTCCCCAGCTTCCTTCAGGATCCCAAAACCCTCCTCAGGTGTCTCATCAACACCGCCGTCAAAACGGCCGAGACTGGTCAGTGCCACCGGAACGGCGCCTGGGGACCTCCTGGGGACCTTCGGGATCCCAAAATTCCACCTGGGGAACCTTAGAGACCCCAAACCCTCCTCAGATGCCACTAGGATCCCAAAACCCTTCCCCAGGTGTCTCCTGGACACGGTGGTCAAAACGGCCGAGACCGGTCAGTGCCACCGGAACGGTGTCTGGGGACCTCCTGAGGACCTCGGGGATCCCAAAATGGCATCTGGGGAGCTTCGGGAATCCAAAATTCCACCTGGGGGCCTTAGAGAACCCAAACCCTCCCCAGGTGTCTCATCGACACTGCCGTCAAAACGGCCGAGACCGGTCAGTGCCACCGGAACGGTGTCTGGGGACCTCCTGGGGACCTTGGGGAATCCAAAATCCCAACCAGGGAACCCTAGAGAACCCAAACCCTCCTCAGATGCCACCAGGATCACAAAACCCTCCTCAGGTGTCTCATGGACACGGTGGTCAAAACGGCCGAGACCGGTCAGTGTCCCCAGAACGGTGCCCGGGGACCTCCTGGGGACCTCGGGGATCCCAAAATGGCATCTGGGGAGCTTTGGGAATCCAAAATTCCACCCGGTGAACCCATGGGGACCTCCTGGATCCCAAAATCCTACTATGGGAACCCTGGAGAACCCAAACCCTCCCCAAGTATTTCTTGGACACCATCATCAAAACGGCCGAAACCGGTCAGTGTCCCCAGAACGGTGCCCGGGGACCTCCTGGGGACCTTCGGGATCCCAAAATGGCATCTGGGGACCTTTGGGAATCCAAAATTCCACCTGGGGGCCTTAGAGAACCCAAACCCTCCCCAGGTGTCTCATCGACACTGCTGTCAAAACGGCCGAGACCGGTCAGTGTCACCGGAACGATGTCTGGGACGTCCTGGGGACCTTGGGGAATCCAAAATTCCACCTGGGGAACCTTAGAGAACCCAAACCCTCCCCAGGTGTCTCATCGACACTGCTGTCAAAACGGCCGAGACCGGTCAGTGTCACCGGAACGGTGTCTGGGGACGTCCTGGGGACCTTCGGGATCCCAAAATTCCACCCCAAAATCCAAAATCCTCCCTAGATTCCTTCAGGATCCCAAAACCCTCCCCAGGTGTCTCATCGACACGGCCGTCAAAACGGCTGAGATCGGTCAGTGGCACCAAAATGGCATCTGGGGACCTTTGGGAATCCAAAATTCCACCCAGGGAACTCATGGGGAGCTTCAGGATCCCAAAATTCCACCTGGGGAACTCTAGAGAACCCAAACCCTCCTCAGATGCCTCCAGGATCCCAAAACCCTCCCTAGATGCCACCAGGATCCCAAAACCCTCCCCAGGTGTCTCCTGGGGACCTCCAGGATCTACAAACTCTCCCCAGATGCCTCCAGGAGACCCCAAACCCTCCCCAGCACCCCCCAAACACCCCCTGGGTGCCCCCAAACCCTCCTGAGATGCCTCCAGGAGACCCCAAACCCCCCCAAGATGTTTCCAGGACCCCCAAACCCTCTTGGGCACCCCAAACCCTCTCCAGGAGACCCCAAGCCCTCCTGAGATGCCTCCAGGAGACCCCAAACCTCCCCAGTTTTTCTCCAGCAGACCTCAAACCTTCCGCAGGTGACCCCAAAACCCCTCCAGGAGACCCTAAACCCTCCCCAGACCCCTCCAGGAGACCCAAAACCCCCCTGAGATGCTTCCAGGACCCCCAGATCTTCCCCAGAAGACCCACAAACCCTCCTGAGATGCTTCCTGAAGACCCCAAACCTTCCCAAGATGCCTTCAGGAGACCTCCAGGAGATCCCCAACCCCCCCGAGACACCTCCAGGAGACCCCAAACCCCCCACCAGTGTCTTCTGGGGATTTCCAGGAGACCCCAAACCCTCCCCAGATGTCTCTTGGAGACCCCAAACCCCCCCGAGACACCTCCAGGAGACCCCAAACCCTCTCCAGGAGACCCCAAACCCTCTCCAGGTGACCCCAAACCTTCTTGAAATGCCTCTAGGAGACCCCAAACCCTCCCCAGACACCTCCAGGAGACCCCAAACCCTCCCCAGACACCTCCAGGACCCCCAAACCCTCTCCAGGTGACCCCAAACCCTCTCCAGGTGACCCCAAACACCCCTGAGACACCTCCGGGAGACCCCAAACCCTCCTGAGATGCCTCCAAGAGACCTCAAACTCTCCCCAGGAGACTCCAAACCCTCCCCAGACACCTCCAGGAGACCCCAAATCCTCTCCAGGACCCCCCAAACCCCGAAAAGACACCTCCAGGATCCCCCCAACCCCCTTGAGACACCTCCAGGAGACCTCCAGGAGACCCCAAACCCTCCTGAGACACCTCCAGGAGACCCCAAACCCTCCCCAGGAGACCCCAAACCCTCCCAAGATGCCTCTGGGAGACTTCCAGGAGACCCCAAACCCTCCCTAGACCCCTCCAGAATCCCCTCAAACCCCCCTGAGACACTTCCAGGAGACCCCAAACCCTCCTGAGATGCCTCCAGGACACCCCAAACCCTCCTGAGATGCCTCCAGGAGCCCCCAAACCCCCTCAAAACCCCCCCAAACCCCCCCGAGACCCCTCCAGAATCCCCCAAACCCCCCCAAATCCCTTCTCTCCCCCCCCCAGGGTACATCCAGCGGCGGCTGATCAAATCCATGGAGTCGGTGATGGTCAAGTACGACGCCACGGTGAGGAACTCCATCAACCAAGTGGTGCAGCTGCGCTACGGCGAGGACGGCCTGGCCGGGGAGAGCGTCGAGTTCCAGAACCTGGCCACGCTCAAACCTTCCAACAAGGCCTTCGAGAAGAAGTGAGCGACACGGGGGGACCTTTGGGGGTCGGGGTGGGGGCGTTTTGGGGTCTTTAGTTGGGTTTTTCCAGGACTTGGGGACATTTTGGAGTCTTTGAATGAGTTTTTTCCAGGAGTTGGGGACGTTTTGGGGTCTTTAGTTGGGTTTTTTCCAGGAGTTGGGGACGTTTTGGGGTCAGGGGTGGGGCGTTTTGGGGTGTTTAGTTGGGTTTTTCTGGGATTTGGGGACGTTTTGGGGTCTTTAGGTGGATTTTTCCAGGAGTTGGGGAAGTTTTGGGGTCTTTGAATGAGTTTTTTCCAGGATTTGGGGACGTTTTGGGGTCTTTAGTTGGGTTTTTCCAGGATTTGGGGACATTTTGGGGTCTTTGAATGGATTTTTTTCCAGGATTTGGGGACATTTTGGGGTCTTTAGTTGGGTTTTTCTGGGATTTGGGGACATTTGGGGTCTTTGAATGGATTTTTTTCCAGGATTTGGGGACATTTTGGGGTTTTCAGGTGGTTTTTTCCAGGATTTGGGGACGTTTTGGGGTCTTTAGTTGGGTTTTTTCCAGGATTTGGGGACGTTTTGGGGTCAGGGGTGGGGCGTTTTGGGGTCTTTAGTTGGGTTTTTCCAGGATTTGGGGACATTTTGGGGTCTTCAGGTGTCTCCTTTTGAGAGTTGGGGATGTTTTGGGGTCTCCAAATGGATTTTTTCTGGGGGTTGGGGACATTTTGGGGTCTTTAGTTGGGTTTTTCCAGGACTTGGGGAGGTTTTGGGGTTTTTGAATGGATTTTTTCCAGGATTTGGGGACGTTTTGGGGTTTTCATGTGGTTTTTTCCAGGATTTAGGGACGTTTTGGGGTCTTTAGGTGGATTTTTCCAGGAGTTGGGGAAGTTTTGGGGTCTTTGAATGAGTTTTTTCCAGGATTTGGGGACATTTTGGGGTCTTTAGTTGGGTTTTTCCAGGATTTGGGGACATTTTGGGGTCTTTGAATGGATTTTTTTCCAGGATTTGGGGACATTTTGGGGTCTTTAGTTGGGTTTTTCCAGGATTTGGAGACATTTTGGGGTCTTTAGTTGGTTTTTTCTGGGATTTGGGGACATTTGGGGTCTTTGAATGGATTTTTTTCCAGGATTTGGGGACATTTTGGGGTTTTCAGGTGGTTTTTTCCAGGATTTGGGGACGTTTTGGGGTCTTTAGTTGGGTTTTTTCCAGGATTTGGGGACGTTTTGGGGTCAGGGGTGGGGCTTTTGGGGTCTTTAGTTGGGTTTTTTCCAGGATTTGGGGACATTTTGGGGTCTTCAGGTGTCTCCTTTTGAGAGTTGGGGATGTTTTGGGGTCTCCAAATGGATTTTTTCTGGGGGTTGGGGACATTTTGGGGTCTTTAGTTGGGTTTTTCCAGGACTTGGGGAGGTTTTGGGGTCTTTAGTTGGGTTTTTTCCAGGATTTGGGGACGTTTTGGGGTCTTTGAATGAGTTTTTTTCCAGGATTTGGGGACGTTTTGGGGTTTTCATGTGGTTTTTTCCAGGATTTAGGGATGTTTTGGGGTCTTTAGTTCAGTTTTTTCCAGGATTTGGGGACATTTTGGGGTCTTTGAATGAGTTTTTTCCAGGATTTGGGCACGTTTTGGGGTCTTTAGTTGGGTTTTTTCCAGGATTTGGGGATGTTTTGGGGTCAGGGGTGGGGCGTTTTGGGGTGTTTAGTTGGGTTTTTCCAGGATTTGGGGACGTTTTGGGGTCTTTAGTTGGGTTTTTTCTGGGATTTGGGGACATTTGGGGTCTTTGAATGGATTTTTTTCCAGGATTTGGGGACATTTTGGGGTCTTTAGTTGGGTTTTTTCCAGGATTTGGGGACATTTTGGGGTCTTTAGTTGGGTTTTTCTGGGATTTGGGGACATTTTGGGGTCTTTAGTTGGGTTTTTTCCAGGATTTGGGGACGTTTTGGGGTCTTTAGTTGGGTTTTTTCCAGGAGTTGGGGACATTTTGGGGTTTTCAGGTGGTTTTTTCCAGGTTTTGGCGACGTTTTGGGGTCTTTAGTTGGGTTTTTCTGGGATTTGGGGATGTTTTGGGGTCTTTGAATGAGTTTTTTCCAGGATTTGGGGATGTTTTGGGGTCTTTAGTCGGGTTTTTCCAGGATTTGGGGACGTTTTGGGGTCTTTAGTTGGGTTTTTTCTGGGATTTGGGGACATTTGGGGTCTTTGAATGGATTTTTTTCCAGGATTTGGGGACATTTTGGGGTCTTTAGTTGGGTTTTTTCCAGGATTTGGGGACATTTTGGGGTCTTTAGTTGGGTTTTTCTGGGATTTGGGGACATTTTGGGGTCTTTAGTTGGGTTTTTCCAGGATTTGGGGACGTTTTGGGGTCTTTGGGTTTTTTCCAGGATTTGGGGACATTTTGGGGTCTTTGAATGAGTTTTTTCCAGGATTTGGGGACATTTTGGGGTTTTCAGGTGGATTTTTCCAGGATTTGGGGACATTTTGGGGTTTTCAGGTGGTTTTTTCCAGGTTTTGGCGACGTTTTGGGGTCTTTAGTTGGGTTTTTCCAGGATTTGGGGACATTTTGGGGTCTTCAGGTGATTTTTCCAGGAGCTGGGGACATCTTGGGGATTTCCTGGGGTTTTCAGGTGGTTCCTTCTGAGAGTTGGGCATATCTTGGGGACATTTTTCTGACATTTGCTGACATTTTGGTGATATTTGCTGACATTTTGGTGCCATTTTGATGCCATTTGGTGCCATTTCGGTTACATTTTCTTGGCATTTGCTGACATTTGATGACTTTTTGACATTTGCTGCCATCTGGTGCTATTTTGGTGACATTTGCTGACATTTGCTGACATTTTGATGATACCCAATGACATTTTGATGACATTTGATGACATTTTGATTACATCTGTTGACATTTGCTGATATTTGGTGACATTTGTTGACATTTTGATGCCATCTGGTGCCATTTAATGCCATCCAGTGCCATTTTGTTGACATTTCACTGACATTTGCTGACATTTCAATGACATCTAATGACATTTTGATGACGTTTGCTGCCATCTGGTGCCAATTTGGTGCCATTTTGTTGACATTTGCTGACATTTGCTGGCATTTCGATGACATTTGGTGACATTTTGATGCTATCTAATGACATTTTGATTACATTTGATGACATTTAATTACATTTGCTGACATTTTGATGCCATCCAGTGCCATTTTGGTGCCATCCAGTGCCATTCCGGTGCCATCAGATGCCATCTGGTGACATTTGGTGCCATTTTGATGACATTTGCTGACATTTTGATGATATCTGATGACATTTTACTGACATTTGCTGACATTTTGATGCCATCTAATGACCTTTTGGTGACATTTGCTGACATTTGCTGACATTTTGTTGACATTTGCTCACATTTTGATGCCATTTCGCTGCCATCCAGTGCCATCAGATGCCATCTGGTGACATTTGGTGCCATTTCAGTGACATTTGCTGACATCCATTGACATTTGCTGACATTTTTATGCCGTTTGGTGCCATTTTGATGCCATCTGGTGCCATTTGGGTGCCATTTGTTGACATTTCGTTGCCATCTGGTGCCATTTTGATGCCATTTGGTGCTACTCGGTGCCATCTGATGCCATCCGGTGCCATTTTGTTGACATTTGTTGACATTTGTTGACATTTGCTGACATTTGCTGACATTTGCTGACATTTGCTGACATTTGCTGACATTTGCTGACATTTGCTGACATTTGCTGACATTTTGTTGACATTTTGATGACATCCAGTGCCATTCTGATGCCATTTGGTGCCATTTCATTGCCATCTGGTGGCATTCTGGTGCCATTTTGATGACATTTGCTGACATTTGCTGACATTTTGATGATATCTGATGACATTTTATTGACATTTGCTGACATTTTGATGATATTTGATTACATTTTATTGACATTTGCTGCTATCTGGTGCCATTTTGATGCCATCTGATGCCATTTGATGCCATCTGGTGCCATTTCGATGCCATTCCGGTGCCACCCAGTGCCATTTGGCTGTCCCCAGGTTCAAGTTCGACTACACGAACGAGCGGGCGCTGCGCCGCACGCTGCAGGAGGAGCTGGTCAAGGACATCCTGTCCAACGCTCACATCCAGAACGAGCTCGAGCGCGAGTTCGAGCGCATGAGGGAGGACAGGGAGGTGCTCAGGGTCATCTTCCCCACCGGGGACAGCAAGGTGAGGCCAAAAAACCTGAAATTCACCCTAAAAAACCCTGAAATCTGCCCCAAAAAACCCTAAAAGGTGACCCCAAAATCCGCCCCAAAAACTCCAGAAGGTGACCCCAAAATCCACCCCAAACTCTGCCCCAAAAACCCCAAGATCTGCCCCAAAATCTACTCAAAAAACTCCTGGGGTGCCCCAAAATCCACCCCAAAACCCCCCAAAATCTGTCCCAAACTCCACCCCAAAAACTCCAAAATCTGCCACAAAATCTGCCACAAAATCTGTCCCAAATTCCACCCCAAAAACTCCAAAATCTGCTCCAAAATTGGCACCAAAATCTGAGCAGGGCATCCCAAATTCCCTTTTTGGGATATGCGGAGGTGTTCAGGGTCACCTTCCCCACCGGGGACAGCAAGGTGAGGCCAAAAAACCCAAAATTCACCCTAAAAAAATCCCAAAATCTGCCCCAAAATCCATCCCAAAAATTCCTAAAGGTGACCCCAAAATCTGCCCCAAAAATTCCAAAAGGTGACCTCAAAATCCACCCCTAACTCTGCCCCAAAAACCCCAAGATCTGCCCCAAAATCTACTCAAAAAACTCCTGGGGTGCCCCAAAATCCACCCCAAAACCCCCCAAAATCTGTCCCAAACTCCACCCCAAAAACTCCAAAATCTGCCACAAAATCTGCCACAAAATCTGTCCCAAATTCCACCCCAAAAACTCCAAAATCTGCTCCAAAATTGACACCAAAATCTGAGTAGGGCATCCCAAATTCCCTTTTTGGGATATGCGGAGGTGCTCAGGGTCACCTTCCCCACCGGGGACAGCAAGGTGAGGCCAAAAAACCCAAAATTCACCCTAAAAAAATCCCAAAATCTGCCCCAAAATCCATCCCAAAAATTCCTAAAGGTGACCCCAAAATCTGCCCCAAAAACCCCAAAAGGTGACTCCAAAATCCACCCCAAAATCTGCCCCAAAAATCCCAAAATCTGCCCCAAACTCCACCCCAAAAACTCCAAAATCTGCCACAAAATCTGAGCAGGGCATCCCAAATTCCCTTTTTGGGATATGCGGAGGTGCTCAGGGTCATCTTCCCCACTGGGGACAGCAAGGTGAGGCCAAAAAACCTGAAATTCACCCTAAAAAAACCCTGAAATCTGCCCCAAAAAATCCTAAAAGGTGACCCCAAAATCCGCCCCAAAAACTCCAAAAGGTGACTCCAAAATTGCCCCAAAAACTCCAAAAGGTGACCCCAAAATCCACCCCAAAACTCTGCCCCAAAAATCCCAAAATCTGCCCCAAAAACCCCAAAAGGTGACCCCAAAATCTGCCCCAAAAATTCCAAAAGGTGACCTCAAAATCCACCCCAAACTCTGCCCCAAAACCCCCAAAATCTGCCCCAAACTCCACCCCAAAAACTCCAAAATCTGCCCCAGAATCTGCCCCAAAATTCGCCTCAAAAACGCCAAGATCTGCCCCAAAATCCACCCGAAAAACTCCTGGGGTGCCCCAAAATCCACCCCAAAACCCCCCAAAATCTGTCCCAAATTCCACCCCAAAAACTCCAAAATCTGCCCCAAAATCTGAGTAGGGCATCCCAAATTCCCTTTTTGGGATATGCGGAGGTGCTCGGGGTCACCTTCCCCACCGGGGACAGCAAGGTGAGGCCAAAAAACCTGAAATTCACCCTAAAAAAATCCTGAAATCTGCCCTAAAAAAACCCAAAAGGTGACCCCAAAATCTGCCCCCAAAAAAACCCAAAAGGTGACCCCAAAATCCGCCCCAAAATCTGACCAAAAATCTGCAAAAATCCAACTGAAATATGCAAAAATCCAATCCAAAATCCCTGAAATCCGCCCCAAAATTCACCCCAAAAACCCCAAAAGGTGATCCCAAAGTCCCCAAAATTCGCCCCAAAATCCACTCCTCCTTTCTGGGACTCTGCCCCCATTTTTTGGGGTCCTGATCCCATTTTTTGTGACTCTGACCCCATTTTTTGGGGTCCTGCCCCCATTTTTGGGATTTTTTTCCCCCAGGTGGTGCTCCTCTGCAATCTCCTCAGGATGATTTGGGATCCTGCCCCCATTTTTTGGGGTCCTGACCCCATTTTTTGTGACTCTGACCCCATTTTTTGGGGTTTTTCCCCTCATTTTTGGGTTTTTTCCCCCAGGTGGTGCTCCCCTGCAATCTTCTCAGGATGTTTTGGGGTCCTGCTCCCATTTTTTGGGGTCCTGACCCCATTTTTGTGACTCTGTCCCCATTTTTTGGGGTGCTAATCCCATTTTTTGTGACTCTGACCCCATTTTTTGGGGTGCTAATCCCATTTTTTGTGACTCTGACCCCATTTTTTGGGCCTCTGACCCCATTTTTGGGATTTTTTCCCCCAGGTGGTGCTCCCCTGCAATGTCCTCAGGATGATTTGGGGTCCTGCTCCCATTTTTTGGGGTCCTGACCCCATTTTTGTGACTCTGACCCCATTTTTTGGGGTCCTGTCCCCGTTTGTTCACGTGCTAATCCCATTTTTTGGGGTCCTGCCCCCATTTTTTGGGGTTTTCCCCTCATTTTTGGGATTTTCCCCCAGGTGGTGCTCCCCTGCAATCTCCTCAGGATGATTTGGAACGCTCAGAAGATTTTCCACATCAACTCTCGGCTGCCCTCGGACCTGCACCCTGTCAAGGTGGTGGAGGGTGAGTGCAGCACCCCAAATTTGGGGCCCTGAACCCCACTGGGGACCCCAAAATTTAGGGTGGGGGTCCTTGACCCCAAAATTTGGGGTGGGAGTCCTTGATCCTGATGGGGACATCAAAATTTGAGTCCCTGAACCCCAAATGGGGACCCTGAAATTGGTGAAGGAGCTGAACCACAAGCTGGGATGGGTTTGGAATTTAGGATTTGGGATTTAGGATTTGGGGTTTCTGACCCCACTCCTGATCCCATTTTTCCCTGCAGGGGTGAAGGAGCTGAGCTGCAAGCTGGGATGGATTTGGGCTTTGGGATTTGGGATTTAGGATTAACCCTTTTTCCCCTCTAGGGGTGAAGGAGCTGAGCCGCAAGCTGGGATGGATTTGGGCTTTGGGATTTAGCATTTGGGATTTAGGATTTGGGATTTAGGATTTAGGATTTGGGGTTTCTGTCCCGCAGGGGTGAAGGAGCTGAGCTGCAAGCTGGGATGGATTTGGGATTTGGGATTTAGGATTTAGGATTAACCCTTTTTTCCCCTCTAGGGGTGAAGGAGCTGAGCCGCAAGCTCGGATGGCTTTGGGATTTGGGATTTAGCATTTGGGATTTGGGATTTAGGATTTGGGGTTTCTGTCCCACAGGGGTGAAGGAGCTGAGCCGCAAGCTGGGATGGCTTTGGGATTTGGGATTTAGGATTTAGGATTTGGGGTTTCTGTCCCCCAGGGGTGAAGGAGCTGAGCCGCAAGCTGGGATGGCTTTGGGATTTAGGATTTAGGATTTAGGATTTGGGATTTTTGTCCCGCAGGGGTGAAGGAGCTGAGCCGCAAGCTGGGATGGATTTGGGATTCGGGATTTGGGGTTTAGGATTTGGGGTTTCTGTCCCGCAGGGGTGAAGGAGCTGAGCCGCAAGCTGGGATGGCTTTGGGATTTGGGATTTAGGATTTAGGATTTGGGGTTTCTGTCCCCCAGGGGTGAAGGAGCTGAGCCGCAAGCTGGGATGGCTTTGGGATTTGGGATTTAGGATTTAGGATTTGGGGTTTCTGTCCTGCAGGAGTGAAGGAGCTGAGCTGCAAGCTGGGATGGCTTTGGGATTTGGGATTTAGGATTTGGGGTTTCTGTCCCGCAGGGGTGAAGGAGCTGAGCTGCACGCTGGGATGGCTTTGGGATTTAGGATTTAGGATTTGGGTTTCTGTCCCCCAGGGGTGAAGGAGCTGAGCTGCACGCTGGGATGGATGTGGGATTTAGGATTTGGGATTTGGGGTTTGGGATTTAGGATTTGGGGTTTCTGTCCCGCAGGGGTGAAGGAGCTGAGCCGCAAGCTGGGATGGCTTTGGGATTTAACATTTGGGATTTAGGATTTGGGGTACCTGATCCCAATTTCCCCACAGGAGTCAAGGAGCTGAGCTGCACGCTGGGATGGATTTGGGATTTAGGATTTAGGATTTGGGGTTTCTGTCCCGCAGGGGTGAAGGAGCTGAGCCACAAGCTGGGATGGATTTGGGATTTGGGATTTAGGATTAACCCTTTTTTCCCCTCTAGGGGTGAAGGAGCTGAGCCACAAGCTTGGATGGCTTTGGGATTTAGGATTTAGGATTTGGGGTTTGTGTCCCGCAGGGGTGAAGGAGCTGAGCCGCAAGCTGGGATGGCTTTGGGATTTGGGATTTAGGATTTAGGATTTGGGGTTTGTGTCCCGCAGGGGTGAAGGAGCTGAGCCGCAAGCTGGTGATCGTGAACGGGGAGGATCCCCTGAGCCGCCAGGCGCAGGAGAACGCGACTCTGCTCTTCAACATCCACCTGCGCTCCACGCTCTGCAGCCGCCGCATGGTGGAGGAGTTCCGCCTCAGCGGAGAGGCCTTCGACTGGCTGCTGGGCGAGATCGAGTCCAAGTTCAACCAGGCCATCGTGAGAGCCATTTTGGGGTTTTTTGTGGGGTTTTGGGGTTTTTAGTGGGGTTTCGGGTCGTTATTGGGATTTAGGGTCAGTATTTGGGGTCAGTGTTAGAATGTTTGGGGTCAGACTCAGGCAGTGCCTGGCAGTGGCTGCTGGGCGAGATCGAGTCCAAGTTCAACCAGGCCATCGTGAGAGCCCTTCTGGGGTTTTTTGTGGGGTTTTGGGGTTTTTATTGGGGTTTGGGGTCAATATTGGGGTGTTTGGGGTCAGTTTTGGGTGTTTGGGGTCAGACTCAGGCAGTGCCTGGCAATGGCTGCTGGGCGAGATGGAGTCCAAGTTCAACCAGGCCATCGTGAGAGCCCTTCTGGGGTTTTTTGTGGGGTTTTATTGGGGTTTGGGGTCAGTTTTGGGGTGTTTGGGGTCGGTATTGGGGTTGGTATTGAGGTGTTTGGGGTCAGACTCAGGCAGTGCCTGGCAATGGCTGCTGGGCGAGATCGAGTCCAAGTTCAACCAGGCCATCGTGAGAATGGGGTTTTTAGTGGGGTTTTGGGGTTTTTATTGGGGTTTGGGGGGGGTTTGGGGTCAGTATTGGTGTGTTTAGGGTCTGCATTTGGGTGTTTGGAGGTGTTTGGGGTCAGACTCAGGCAGTGCCTGGCATTGGCTGCTGGGCGAGATCGAGTCCAAGTTCAACCAGGCCATCGTGAGAGCCCTTCTGGGGTTTTTTGTGGGGTTTTTTTTGGGTTTGGGGTCAGTATTGCCAGGATTCAGGTCAGTATTTGAGTGTTTGGGGTTGGTATTTGGGTATTTTGGGGTGTTTGGGGTCAGACTCAGGCAGTGGCTGCTGGGGGAGATCGAGTCCAAGTTCAACCAGGCCATCGTGAAGCCCTTCTGGGGTTTTTAGTGGGGTTTTGGGGTTTTTATTGGGGTTTCGGGTGTTTAGGATCGATATTGAGGGGTTTAGGGTCAGTGTTTGGGGTCAGTGTTAGAATGTTTGGGGTCAGACTCAGGCAGTGCCTGGCAGTGGCTGCTGGGCGAGATCGAGTCCAAGTTCAACCAGGCCATCGTGAGAGCCCTTCTGGGGTTTTTTGTGGGGTTTTGGGGTTTTTATTGGGGTTTGGGGTCAATATTGGGGTGTTTGGGGTCAGTTTTGGGTGTTTGGGGTCAGACTCAGGCAGTGCCTGGCAATGGCTGCTGGGCGAGATGGAGTCCAAGTTCAACCAGGCCATCGTGAGAGCCCTTCTGGGGTTTTTTGTGGGGTTTTATTGGGGTTTGGGGTCAGTTTTGGGGTGTTTGGGGTCGGTATTGGGGTTGGTATTGAGGTGTTTGGGGTCAGACTCAGGCAGTGCCTGGCAATGGCTGCTGGGCGAGATCGAGTCCAAGTTCAACCAGGCCATCGTGAGAATGGGGTTTTTAGTGGGGTTTTGGGGTTTTTATTGGGGTTTGGGGGGGGTTTGGGGTCAGTATTGGTGTGTTTAGGGTCTGCATTTGGGTGTTTGGAGGTGTTTGGGGTCAGACTCAGGCAGTGCCTGGCATTGGCTGCTGGGCGAGATCGAGTCCAAGTTCAACCAGGCCATCGTGAGAGCCCTTCTGGGGTTTTTTGTGGGGTTTTTTTTGGGTTTGGGGTCAGTATTGCCAGGATTCAGGTCAGTATTTGAGTGTTTGGGGTTGGTATTTGGGTATTTTGGGGTGTTTGGGGTCAGACTCAGGCAGTGGCTGCTGGGGGAGATCGAGTCCAAGTTCAACCAGGCCATCGTGAAGCCCTTCTGGGGTTTTTAGTGGGGTTTTGGGGTTTTTATTGGGGTTTCGGGTGTTTAGGATCGATATTGAGGGGTTTAGGGTCAGTGTTTGGGGTCAGTGTTAGAATGTTTGGGGTCAGACTCAGGCAGTGCCTGGCAGTGGCTGCTGGGCGAGATCGAGTCCAAGTTCAACCAGGCCATCGTGAGAGCCCTTCTGGGGTTTTTTGTGGGGTTTTGGGGTTTTTATTGGGGTTTGGGGTCAATATTGGGGTGTTTGGGGTCAGTTTTGGGTGTTTGGGGTCAGACTCAGGCAGTGCCTGGCAGTGGCTGCTGGGCGAGATCGAGTCCAAGTTCAACCAGGCCATCGTGAGAGCCCTTCTGGGTTTTTTTGTGGGGTTTTGGGGTTTTTAGTGGGGTTTGGGGTCAATATTGGGGTGTTTGGGGTCAGTTTTGGGGTATTTAGGGTCAGTATTGAGGTGTTTGGGGTCACTGTTGGGGTCAGACTCAGGCAGTGCCTGGCAGTGGCTGCTGGGCGAGACCGAGTCCAAGTTCAACCAGGCCATCATGAGAGCCCTTTTGGGGTTAATATTGGGGTTTTTATTGGGGTTTTTGGGGTTTTTATTGGGGTTTGGGAGTTTTTATTGGGGTTTTTGGGGTTTTTATTGGGGTTTGGGGGTTTTTATTGGGGTTTCTATTGGGGTTTTGGGGTTTTATTGGGGGGGTTTGGTGTCAGATGTGGGGTTTTCTGCCCATTTTTCTGCTGATTTTGGGTAGTTTCAGTCTAATATTGGGTTTTTTCCCCAGGCTCACCCTGGGGAGATGCTTTGGGGTCAGTTCCAGGTGTTTGGGCTGATTTTGGTGTCAGATATGACTTTTTTTTGCCGATTTTTTTTCTGATTTTGCTCTAATTTTTCTCTAATTTCACAATTTCCCCCCAGGCTCACCCCGGGGAGATGCTTTGGTGTCAGATATGACTTTTTTTTGCCGATTTTTTTGCTAATTTTGGTTTTTCTCCCCCAGGCTTACCCCGGGGAGATGCTTTGGGGTCAGTTCCAGGTGTTTGGGCTGATTTTGAGATGATTTTGGTGTCAGATATGGGAGTTTTTGCCCATTTTGGGCTGATTTTGGTGTCAGACATGACATTTTTTTGCTGATTTTTTTGCTTATTTTTGGTAATTTCGCTCTAATTTTGGTTTTTCTCTCCCAGGCTCACCCCGGGGAGATGGTTTGGTGTCAGACATGACAATTTTTGGCCGATTTTTTTGCTGATTTTTGGTAATTTCGATCCAATTTCACTTTTTCTCCCCCAGGCTCACCCCGGGGAGATGGCTTGGGGTCAGTTCCAGGTGTTTGGGCTGATTTTGGTGTCAGACATGACATTTTTTTGCCGATTTTTTTGCTGATTTTGCTCTAATTTTTCTCTAATTTTGGTTTTTCTCCCCCAGGCTCACCCCGGGGAGATGGTTTGGGGTCAGTGGGGTCAGTTCCAGGTGTTTGGGCTGATTTTGAGATGATTTTGGTGTCAGATTTGAGGTTTTTGCCCATTTTGGGCTGATTTTGGGCTGGTTTTGGTGTCAGATACGACATTTTTTTGCCGATTTTTTTTCTGATTTTGCTCTAATTTAATTTTCTTCCCCCCCAGGCTCACCCCGGGGAGATGGTGGGCGCGCTGGCGGCTCAGTCCCTGGGCGAGCCTGCCACGCAGATGACGCTGAACACTTTCCACTACGCCGGCGTTTCGGCCAAGAACGTCACGCTGGGCGTGCCGCGCCTCAAGGAGCTCATCAACATCTCCAAAAAACCCAAAACTCCCTCGCTCACCGTCTTCCTGCTGGGCCAGAGCGCCCGCGACGCCGAGCGCGCCAAGGTGACACTCCTGGGGACGGGATGGGGACAGATTTGGGGTTTTGGGGTCAGATTTGGGTCATTTTTGGGTCAGATCGCAGGTTTTATCTCCAGATTTGGGGGTTTGGGGTCAGATTTTGGGTCATTTTTGGGTCAGATCGGAGGTTTTATCTCCGGATTTGGGGGTTTGGGGTCAGATTTGGGAGTTTGAGGTCAGATTTGGGGATTTAGGACACTTCTGGGGTCAGATGTGGAGTTCCAGGCCCAATGTCCCCTGACTGTCCCCAATGGCCCCTGACTGTCCCCAATGGCCCCTGACTGTCCCCAATATCCCGAGTGTCCCCAATGTCCCCAATGTCCCCTGTCCCCCCAGGACATCCTGTGCCTCCTGGAGCACACCATGCTCCTAATGTCCCCAATGTCCCCTGACTGTCCCCTGTGTCCCCAGGACATCCTGTGCTGCGTGGAGCACACCACACTCTCCATGTCCCCAATGTCCCTAATGTCCCCTCACTGTCCCCAATGTCCCCTCACTGTCCCCACTGTCCTCTCAGTGTCCCCAGTGTCTCTAATGTCCCCATTTCCCCCCCAGGGAAACCTGTGCCGCCTGGAGCACACCACACTCTCTATGTCCCCAATATCCCCAGTGTCCCCAAGGTCCCCTGACTGTCCCCAGTGTCCTCTCGCTGTCCCAATGTCCTCATGTCCCCTGACTGTCCCCCCTCTGTCCCCAGGCCATCCTGTGCCACCTGGAGCACACCATGCTCTCCATGTTCCCTGACTGTCCCAAATGTCCCTAATGTCCCCAATGTTCTGTCACTGTCCCCTGACTGTCCCAATGTCCCCTGTGTCCCCAGGACATCCTGTGCCACCTGGAGCACACCACGCTCCCCATGTCCCCAGTGTCCCCTGAATGTCCCCAATGTCCCCCCAGGACATCCTGCGCTGCCTGGAGCACACCACTCTCCCAATGTCCCCAATATCCCCAATGTCCCCAGTGTCCCTAATGTCCCCTGTCCCCCCAGGACATCCTGTGCTGCCTGGAGCACACCATGCTCTCCATGTCCCCAATGTCCCCAGTATCCCCAATGTCCCCGATATCCCCAATGTCCCCAATATTCCCAATGTCCCCTGTCCCTGCAGGACATCCTGTGCCGCCTGGAGCACACCACACTCCCAATGTCCCCTGACTGTCCCCAGTGTCCCTAATGTCCCTAATGTCCCCATTTCTCCCCCAGGACATGCTGTGCCGCCTGGAGCACACCACACTCCCAATGTCCCTAATGTCCCCAATGTCCCCGATATCCCCAATGTCCCCAATATTCCCAATGTCCCCAATGTCCCCTGTCCCTGCAGGACATCCTGTGCCTCCTGGAGCACACCACACTCTCCATGTCCCCAATATCCCCAATGTCCCCAGTGTCCCCTGAATGTCCCTTCACTGTCCCCTGTCCCCCCAGGACATCCTGTGCCGCCTGGAGCACACCACGCTCCTAATGTCCCCAATGTCCCCAACGTCCCCAATATCCCCAATATCCCCAATGTCCCCAACGTCCCCAATGTCCCCAATATCCCCAATGTCCCCAGTGTCCCCAGGACATCCTGTGCCGCCTGGAGCACACCACACTCTCCATGTCCCCAATATCCCCAATGTCCCCAATGTCCCCTGACTGTCCCCAGTGTCCCCCCAGGACATCCTGTGCCGCCTGGAGCACACCACGCTCCCAATGTCCCTAATGTCCCCAATGTCCCCAATGTCTCCTGTGTCCCCAGGACATCCTGTGCCGCCTGGAGCACACCACACTCTCCATGTCCCCAATATCCCCAATGTCCCCTCACTGTCCCCTGTCCCTGCAGAACATTCTGTGCCGCCTGGAGCACACCACGCTCCCAATGTCCCCAGTGTCCCCAATATCCCCAATGTCCCCAACGTCCCCAATGTCCCCAATATCCCCAATGTCTCCTGTGTCCCCAGGACATCCTGTGCCGCCTGGAGCACACCACGCTCCTAATGTCCCCAATGTCCCCAACGTCCCCAATATCCCCAATATCCCCAATGTCCCCAACGTCCCCAATATCCCCAATATCCCCAATGTCCCCAGTGTCCCCAGGACATCCTGTGCCACCTGGAGCACACCACACTCTCCATGTCCCCAATATCCCCAATGTCCCCAGTGTCCCCTGACTGTCCCCAATGTCCCCAGGACATCCTGTGCCGCCTGGAGCACACCACCCTCCGCAAGGTCACCGCCAACACCGCCATCTACTACGACCCGAACCCGCAGAGCACGGTGGTGGCCGAGGACCAGGAGTGGGTGAACGTTTACTACGAGATGCCAGACTTCGACGTCAGCCGCATCTCGCCGTGGCTGCTGCGCGTCGAGCTCGACCGCAAGCACATGACCGACCGCAAGCTCACCATGGAGCAGATCGCCGAGAAGATCAACGCCGGTGGGTGTGGGGAGGGGGATTTGGGGGGGATTTGGGGGTGGTTGAGGAGGTTTGGGGGGGGTTGGAGGGGGTTTGGGGGGGGATTAAGGAGGTTTGGGGGAGTTTGGGGGGACCTGGATGGGGGTTGGGGGGGATTTGGGGTGATCTAGAGGGGGTTTGGGGGGGTTTGGAGGGGGTTTTTGGGTGACATGGAGGGGGTTTGGGGGGGGTGGAGGGGGTTTGCAGGGGGTTTGGGGGGGTTGGGGGGGATTTGGAGTGATCTAGAGGGGGTTTGGGGGGGGTGGAGGGGGTTGGGGGGGGTTTGAGAGGGTTTTTGGGTGACATGGAGGGGGTTTGGGGGGGAATTTGGGGAGGTTTGGAGGGGTTGGGGGGGGTTGAGGGGATTTTTGGGTGATCTGGAGGGGGTTTGGGGGGGGATGGAGGGGGTTTGAGTGGGCCTGGAGAGGGTTTGGGGTGACTTGGAGAGGGTTTGGAGAGGGTTTGGGGGGGTTGGAGGGGGATTTGGGGGGGATTTGGGGTGACCTGGAGGGGGTTTGCGGGGGATTTGAGGAAGTTTGGCAGGGTTTTGAGGGGGATTTGAGGGGTTTGGGGAGGGTTTTGGGAGATTCGGGGTGGGGGGTTTGGGGGGGTTTGAGGGGGATCTGGGCAGGTTTTGGGGTGATCTGGAGGGGGTTTGGGGGGATTTTGAGGGAGTTTAGGGTGACCTGGAGGGGGTTTTGGGGGCATTGAGGGGGCCTGGGGGGGTTTGGGGGGGATTTGAGGCAGTTTGGGGGGGGTTGGGGGGGATTCGAGGGGGCTTGGAGAGGGTTTGGGGCGGGGATGGAGGGGATTTGGGGTGACCTGCAAGGGGTTTGGGGGAGTTTGGAGGGGGTTTGGGGGAGTTTTGGGGTGATCTGGAGGGGGTTTGGGGAGTTTTGGGGGGGGTTGAGGGGGTTTGGGGAGAATTTCGGGGGGATTTGAGGGGGTTGGGATGACCTGGAGGGGTTTTGGGGTAACTTTGAGCAAGTTGGAAGGGTTTCAGATTTCCCACTGACCCTTGAGGATTTTTGGGGTTTCCCACCGACCCCAGGGGTCCCGTGACCCCAAATCTGACCCTGTCCCCGCCCCGTGTCCCCCCAGGTTTTGGGGACGACCTGAACTGCATTTTCAACGACGACAACGCCGAGAAGTTGGTGCTGCGCATTCGCATCATGAACAGCGACGAGAACAAGATGCAGGAGGTGGGGGCACACCCCGGGGGGGTTTTGGGTGTTTGGGGTCAGATTTGGGGGGTTTGGGATCAGTTTTGGGGTGTTTGGGGTCAGATTTGGGGGGTTTAGGGTCAGATTTGGGGTGTTTGGGGTCAGATTTGGGGTGTTTGGGGTCAGTTTTGGGGTGTTTGGGGTCACTTTTGGAGTCAGTTTTTGGTGTTTGGAGTCAGTTTTGGGATCAGTTTTTGGGTCAGTTTTGGGGTGTTTGGGGTCACTTTTGGGGTCAGTTTTTGGGTCAGTTTTTGGTGTTTGGAGTCAGTTTTGGGGTCAGTTTTTGGGTCAGTTTTGGGTGTTCGGGGTCAGTTTTTGGGTGTTTGGGGTCAGTTTTTGGGTCAGTTTTTGGGTGTTTGGGGTCAGTTTTTGGGTCAGTTTTTGGTGTTTGGAGTCAGTTTTGGGGTGTTTGGGGTGCTTGGGGTCAGATTTGGGGTCAGTTTTGGGGTGTTTGGGGTCAGATCTGGGGTTTTAGGCCCAGATTTGGGTGATTTTGGGGTCAGACCTGGGGGGACACCTCAGGGTCAGCCTCGGGGTCACCCCTGGGGTCACCTCGGGGACACCTCAGGGTCACCCTGGGGTCATTCTCGGGGTCACCTTGGGGTCACCCTGGGGTCATTCTCGGGGTCACCCTCGTCACCTCGGGCTCACCTTGGGGACCCCTCAGGGTCACCTTGAGGGGTCACTCTGGGGTCACCCTGAGGTCAGCTTGGGGTCACCCTGGGGCCACCTTGGGGTCACTTTGGGGCCACCCTCGGGGTCATTCTTGGGGTCACCTTTGGGGGTCACCCTGGGGTCACCTCTGGCTTAGCTGAGGACTCACCCTCAGGGTCACCCTTGGGGTCACCCTTGGGGGTCACCTCGGGGTCACCTGACAGATCACTCTCGGGGTCACCCTGGGGTCACTTTGGGGTCATTCTTGGGGTCACCCTGGGATCACCTCGGGGACACCCTGGGGACACCTCAGGGCTAACCCTCGGGAGGTCACCTTGAGGTCACCCTGGTGTCACTCTCGGTGTCACCCTGGGGTCACCTCGGGGGTCACCTGTGACAGATCATTTTGGGGTCACCGTGGGGTCACTCTCGATGTCACCCTGGGGTCACCTCGGGGGTCACCTGACAGATCATTTTGGGGTCACCCTGGGGTCACTCTCGGTGTCACCCTGGGGACACCCTTGGGGGTCACCTCGGGGTTATTTTGGGGTCACCCTGGGGTCACTCTCGGTGTCACCCTGGGGTCACCCTCAGGGGTCACGTTGGGCTCACCTTGGGGTCACCTGGCAGATCACTCCCGGGGTCACTTTAGGGTCACTTTGGGGTCGCCCTGGGGTCACTCTGGGGTCACTCTCGGTGTCACCCGGGGGTCACCTCAGCTGTCCCCGTGTCCCCAGGAGGAGGAGGTGGTGGACAAGATGGACGACGATGTGTTCCTGCGCTGCATCGAGTCCAACATGCTCACCGACATGACCCTGCAGGGCATCGAGCAGATCAGCAAGGTGGGACACCTGGGGGGCTTGGGGACACCTGGAGGACTTGGGGACACCTGGGGGACACCTGGGGGGGCTGGGGACACCTGGGGGGCTGGGGGACACCTTGCGGGGTTCATGGGGGACACCTGGGGGTCACATGAACACACCTGGGGACACACCTGGGGGACAGAGACACACCTGGGGGACAGGGACACACCTGGGGACACATCTGGGGGACAGGGACAGACCTGGGGACACACCTGGGGACACATCTGGGGGACAGGGACGCACCTGGGGGACAGGGACACACCTGGGGACACATCTGGGGGACAGGGACAGACCTGGGGACACACCTGGGGACACACCTGGGGGACAGGGACAGACCTGGGGACACATCTGGGGGACACACCTTGGGGACAGGGACACACCTGGGGACACACCTGGGGGACAGGGACACACCTGGGGACACACCTGGGGACAACTGGAGGTGTCCATGGTGACCTTCAGGGGGTTCCCAGGGACACCTGGGGGAGCTCAGGGATACCTGGGGGGGCTTGGGGACACCTTGGGGGGGTTCATGGGGGACACCTGGGGACACCAGGGGGGGTTCAGGGACACCTGGGGACACCTGGGGGGGTTCAGGGGACACAGCTGGGGACACCTGGGGGACAGGGACACACCTGGGGGGGCTCAGGGATACCTGGAAGGGGTTCATGGTGACCTTCAGGGGTTCCCAGGGACACCTGGGAGGGCTCGAGGACACCTGGAGAGGTCCATGGTGACCATGAGGGGGTTTGGGATGTCCTTGGTGACACCTGGGGACACCAAGAATGTCTCTGGGTATCACCAGGTGCTCCAGGTGGATCTTGAGGAACACCTGGAGCTCTCCATGAGAGAACTTCCATCTCAGGAGGTCCCAGGAGACCTTTAGCAGGTCCGGGCCACTCCTGGTGACCTCCTGGTGACCTTCTGGTGTCCCTGTCCCCACCTGGGCAGGTGTCCATGCACCTGAGAATGTCTTAGGGTACCACCAGGTGCTCCAGGTGGATCTTGAGGAACACCTGGAGCTCTCCATGGAGACCTTTAGAAGGTCCCAGGAGACCTTTAAAAGGTCCCAGGAGACTTTTAGGAGGTCCAGGACACTCCTGGTGACCTCTGTGGGCACCTGAGAAGGTCTCTGGGTATCACCAGGTGCTCCAGGTGGACCTCGAGGAACACCTGGCACTCTCCATGGAGAATCTCAGGAGGTTCCAGGAGCTCTTCATGGAGGCTTGAGGAACACCTGGAGCTCTCCATGAGAGAACCTCCATCTCAGGAGGTTCCAGGAGACCTTTAAGAGGTCCAGGACACTCCTGGTGACCTCCTGGTGACCTCCCGGTGTCCCTGTCCCTGCCTAGGCAGGTGTCCATGCACCTGAGAAGGTCTCTGGGTACCATGACATGCTCCAGGTGGATTTTGAGGAACACCTGGCGCTCTCCATGAGAGAACCTCCATCTCAGGAGGTTCCAGGAGACCTTTAGGAGGTTCCAGGAGACCTTTAGCAGGTCCGGGCCACCCCTGGTGACCTCCTGGTGACCTCCCGGTGTCCCTGTCCCCCACAGGTGTACATGCACCTGCCGCAGACGGACAACAAGAAGAAGATCATCATCACGGAGGACGGCGAGTTCAAGGCTCTGCAGGAGTGGATCCTGGAGACCGACGGCGTCAGCCTCATGAGGGTCCTGAGCGAGAAGGACGTGGACCCCGTGAGGACCACGTCCAACGACATCGTGGAGATCTTCACCGTGAGTCACCTGGGCTGGGGGACACCTGGGGGACACACCTGGGGGGACAGGGACACACCTAGGGGGCAGGGACAGGACAGGGTCCTGAGCGAGAAGGACGTGGACCCCGTGAGGACCACGTCCAACAACATCGTGGAGATCTTCACCGTGAGTCACCTGGGCTGGGGGACACCTGGGGGACACACCTGGGGGGACAGGGAGAGGACAGGGTCCTGATGGACCCTGTGAGGACCACATCCAACGACATCATGGAGATCTTCACCGTGAGTCACCTGGAGGAGGTTGGAGTTCCCAAACCCCTGGATTTTGGGATTCCTGAACTCTTGGGTTCTGGGATTCCCAAACCCCTGGATTTTGGGATTCCCAAACCTCTGGATTTTGAGGTTTCCCAAACTCTTGGATTTTGGAGTTTCCCACCTCAAATTTTGGGATTCCCAATCCCCAGATTTTGGGTTTTGGGGTTTCCTAAGCTTTTAGATTTTGGGGTTTCCAAATCCCTGAATTTTGGGATTCCCAAACCTCTGGATTTTGGGATTCCTAAACTCTTGGATTTTGGGGGTTCCAATCCCTGAATTTTGGGATTCCCAAACATTTGGATTTTGGGTTTCCCACCTTGGATTTTGGGATTCTGAAACCCCTGAATTTTGGGTTTCCCACTTCGGATTTTGGGATTCCCAAACCCCCAGATTCGGGGATCTTGGGGTTTCCTAAAGTCTTGGATTTTCGGTTTCCCTCCCCTGGATGTCAGGATTCCCAAACCCTTGTATATCAGGACTTTGGATTTTGGGGTTTCCTGCCCCTCACAACTGCAAAATTGCCGATTTTGCAGGTTTTGGGGATCGAGGCCGTGCAGAAAGCTCTGGAACAGGAACTCTACCAATTTTCGGGTTTCCCAACCTTGGATTTTGGGGTTTCCCACCCCCAGATTTTGGGATTTTGGGGTTTCCCGCCCCTCACCACCCCAAAATTCCTGATTTGTCCAGGTTCTGGGGATCGAGGCTGTGCGGAAGGCTCTGGAACGGGAGCCGTACTGATTTTGGGGTTTCCCACTCTAGGATTTTGCAATTCCCAAATCCCTGGATTTTGGGATTTTGGATTTTGGGGTTTCCCACCCCTCTCAATCCCAAATTCCTGACCCAAAATTCCCGATTTTCCAGGTTCTGGGGATCGAGGCCGTGCGGAAGGCTCTGGAATGGGAGCTGTACCGATTTTAGCATTTCCCAGCCCCAATTTTGGGGTTTCCCACCCCCGGATTTTGGGATTTTGGGGTTTCCCGCCCCTCACCACCCCAAAATTCCCTATTTTCCAGGTTCTGGGGATTGAGGCCACGCGGAAGGCTCTGGAACGGGAGCTGTACCGATTTTAGCGTTTCCCAGCCCCAATTTTGGGGTTTCCCACCCCCGGATTTTGGGATTTTGGGGTTTCCCGCCCCTCACCACCCCAAAATTCCCGATTTTCCAGGTTCTGGGGATCGAGGCCGTGCGGAAGGCTCTGGAACGGGAGCTGTACCACGTGATCTCCTTCGACGGCTCCTACGTCAACTACCGACACCTGGCGCTGCTGTGTGACACCATGACCTCGCGGGGACACCTGATGGCCATCACCCGGCACGGCGTCAACCGCCAGGACACCGGGCCGCTCATGAAGTGCTCCTTCGAGGAGACGGTGCGGGAATGGGATCGGGAATGGGAATTTGGGGTTTGGAATGGGAATTTGGGGTCAGAATTGGGATTTGGGATGGGAATTGGGGTTGAGAACATCTGGCGCTGCTGTGGCACACGGTGACATTATGGGGACACCTGATGGCCATCACCCGGCACGGCGTCAACCGCCAGGACACCGGGCCGCTCATGAAGTGCTCCTTCGAGGAGACGGTGCGGAATTTGGGGTGGGAATTGGGGTTTGGGATGGGAATTTGGGGTCAGAATTGGGGTAGGAACAGCTGGGGCTGCTCTTTGGGACACGGTGACATTATGGGGACACCTGATGGCCAAGGCCCCTCATGGAGTGCTCCTTGGAGGAGAGAGTGCAGGATTGGGAACAGGAATGGGAATTTGGGGTTTGGGATGGGAATTTGGGGTCAGAATTGGGGTTTGGGATGGGGTTTGGGGTTGGGAACACCTGGCACTGCTGTGGCACACGGTGACATTATGGGGTCACCTCATGGCCATCGCCCCTCATGGAGTGCTCCTTCAAGGAGACAGTGTGGGATTGGGATCAGGAATGGGAATTTGGGGTGGGAATGGGAATTTGGGGTCAGAATTGGGGTTTGGGATGGGAATTGGGAACGCCTGGCACTGCTGTGGCACACGGTGATGTCATTGGGGTCACCTGATGGCCATCGCCCCTCATGAAGTGCTCCTTGGAGGAGACAGTGCAGGATCAGGGTCGGGAACGGAAATTTGGAGTGGGAATGGGGAATTTGGGGCCAGAATTGGGGTTTGGGATGGGGTTTAGGGGTGGGAATTGGGGTTTGGGGTTGGCAACACCTGGCATTGCTGTGGGACACGGTGACATTATGGGGACACCTGATGGCCATCGCTCCTCATGGAGTGCTCCTTTGAGGAGACGGTGCGGGAATGGGATTGGGGTTGGGAATTCAGGGTGGGAATGGGAATTTGGGGTCAGAATTGGAGTGTTCCTTCAAGGAGACTGTGGGAATTGGGAATTTGGGGTGGGAATTGGGAATTTGGGGTGTGAATGGGATTTGGGATGGGAATTGGGATTTGGGATGGGAATTGGGGTTGGGAACACCTGGCACTGCTATGGGACACAGTGACGTTATGGGGTCACCTCATGGCCATCGCTCCTCATGGAGTGCTCCTTTGAGGAGACAGTGCGGGAATGGGATTGGGGTTGGGAATTCAGGGTGGGAATGGGCATTTGGGGTCAGAATTGGGGTAGGAACACCTGGCGCTGCTGTGGGACATGGTGATGTCATTGGGGTCACCTGATGGTCATTGCCCCTCATGAAGTGCTCCTGTGAGGTGTGGGAATGGGATCAGGAATTTGGGGTTTGGAATGGGAATTTGGGATGAGAATTGGGATTTGGGATGGGGTTTGGGGTTGGGAACACCTGGTGCTGCTCTGTGGGACACGGTGACATTATGGGGTCACCTCATGGCCATCGCCCCTCATGGAGTGCTCCTTCAAGGAGACAGTGTGGGATTGGGATCAGGAATGGGAATTTGGGGTTTGGGATGGGAATTTGGGATGGGAATTGTGAATTTGGGGTCAGAATTGGGGTAGGAACACCTGGGGCTGCTCTGTGGGACACGGTGACATTATGGGGACACCTGATGGCCATCACCCGGCACGGCATCAACCGCCAGGACACCGGGCCGCTCATGAAGTGCTCCTTCGAGGAGACGGTGCGGAATTTGGGGTGGGAATTGGGGTTTGGGATGGGAATTTGGGGTCAGAATTGGGGTAGGAACACCTGGCGTTGCTATGGGACATGGTGACATTATGGGGTCACCCGGTGGCCATCGCCCTTCATGAAGTGCTCCTTGGAGGAGACAGTGCGGGATTGGGATCAGGAATGGGAATTTGGGGTTTGGGATGGGAATTTGGGGTGGGAATTGTGAATTTGGGGTCAGAATTGGGGTAGGAACACCTGGCACTGCTGTGGGACATGGTGATGTCATTGGGGTCACCTCATGGTCATTGCCCCTCATGAAGTGCTCCTGTGAGGTGTGGAAATGGGATCGGGAATTTGGGGTTTGGAACAGGAATTTGGGGTGGGAATTGGGGTTTGGGATGGGAATTTGGGGTCAGAATTGGGGTTGGGATCACCTGGAGCTGCTCTGTGGGACACAGTGACATCACGGGGTCACCTCATGGTCATTGCTCCTCATGAAGTGCTCCTTCAAGGAGACAGTGCGGGAATGGAAATTTGGGGTTTGGCATGTAAATTTGGGGTGGGAATTGGGAATTTGGGATGGGAATTGTGAATTTGGGGTCAGAATTGGGATAGGAACACCTGGCGTTGCTGTGACACACGGTGACATCATTGGGGTCACCTGGTGGCCATCGCCCCTCATGGAGTGCTCCTTCGAGGAGACAGTGCGGGATCGGGAATGGGAATTTGGGATGGGAACTTGGGGTTGGAATTGGGGTTTGGAATGGGATTTGGGATGGGGTTTAGGGGTGGGAATTGGGGTTTGGGGTTGGGAACACCTGGCATTGCTGTGGGACACGGTGACATTATGGGGACACCTGATGGCCATCGCTCCTCATGGAGTGCTCCTTCAAGGAGACGGTGTGGGAATTGGGAATTTGGGGTGGGAATTGGGAATTTGGGGTGTGAATGGGATTTGGGATGGGAATTGGGATTTGGGATGGGAATTGGGGTTGGGAACACCTGGCACTGCTATGGGACACAGTGACGTTATGGGGTCACCTCATGGCCATCGCTCCTCATGAAGTGCTCCTTCAAGGAGACAGTGCAGGATTGGGATCAGGAATTTGGGATCAGGAATTTGGGTTTGGAATGGAATGGGAACGGGGCTGGAAATGGGACATTCTGGGGACATTTTATAGGATTTTTAAGGTTTTTTAAAGGATGTTGAAGGTCGCTTTCAAAGTCGTTTATGGAATTTTGAAGGTCATGGGATTTGGAAGATCATTTATGGGATTGTGAAAGTTTATGGGATTTGGAAGGTCATTTATGGGATTTTGACGATTTATGGGATTTGGAAGGTCATTTATGGGATTTTGAAGGTCATTTATAGGATTTTGACAATTTATCGGATTTTGAAGATCATTTATTGGATTTTGACGATTTATGGGATTTCGAAGGTCATTTATAGGATTGTGAAGGTTTATGGCATTTCAAAGGTCATTTATGGACTTTCAAAGATTTATAGGATTTTGAGGATTTATGGGATTTCGACGGTCATATATGGGATTTTGAAGGTAACTTCTAGGATTTTGCAGGTTGACCTTAAGTTTTGAAGGATTTAGGATTTGGGGGCTGATTTTGGGCTGTCCCCCCAGGTGGATGTGCTGATGGAGGTGCCACCCACGGCGAGAGTGACCCCATGAAGGGTTTTGGGGCTGGAAATAGGGAATTCTGGGGATGTTCTGTGGGATTTTTAGGGCCATTTATGAGATTTGGAAGGTTCTTTATAGGATTTTAAAGGTCATTTATAGGACTTTAAAGGTCATGGGATTGTAAGGGTTTATGGGATTTTAAAGTTCATTTCTGGGATTTTGAAGGTCATTTTTAGGATTTTGGAGGTCGTTTATGGAATTTTGGAGATTTATGGGATTTCGAAGGTCATTTATAGGATTGTGATGGTTTACGGGATTTTGAAGCTCATTCATGGGATTTTGGAGGTCATTTATAGGATTTTGACAATTTATGGGATTTCAAAAGTCCTTCATGGAATTACGAAGATTTATGGGTTTTGAAGGTCATTTGTGGGATTTTGAAGGTCATTTATGGAATTGTGAAGGTTTGTGGGATTTCGAAGGTCATTTATGGGATTGTGAAGGTGTATGGGAGTTAGGAGGTCATCTATAAGATTTTGAAGGTCATTTATAGAATTTTGAAGGTAATTTATGGAATTTCCAAGATTTATGGGATTTCGAAGCTCATTTACAGGATTTTGAAGATTTGTGGGATTTAGAAGATCATTTATATGATTTTGAAAAGTGTATGGGATTTTGAGGGTCATTTATAGGATTTCGGAGGTCAGTTATAGGATTTTGAAGGTAACTTCTAGGATTTTGCAGGTTGACCTTAAGTTTTGAAGGATTTAGGATTTGGGGGCTGATTTTGGGCTGTCCCCCCAGGTGGATGTGCTGATGGAGGTGCCGCCCATGGCGAGAGTGACCCCATGAAGGGTTTTGGGGCTGGAAACAGGGAATTCTGGGGATGTTCTGTGGGATTTTTAGGGCCATTTATGAGATTTGGAAGGTTCTTTATAGGATTTTGAAGGTCGTTTATAGGACTTCAAAGGTCATGGGATTGTAAAGGTTTATGGGATTCTGAGGGTCATTTCTGGGATTTTGAAGGTCAGTTTTAGGATTTTGGAGGTCGTTTATGGAATTTTGAGTATTTATGGAATTTTAAATATTTATGGGATTTCAAAGGTCATTTATGGAATTTTGATGATTTAGGGGATTTTGATTTACGGGGTTTTGAAGGTAATTTATAGAACTGTGAAGGTTTATGGGATTTTGAAGATCATTTATGGGATTTCGAATGTAATTTATGGAATTTCGAAGATTTATGGGATTTCGAAGCTCTTTTACAGGATTTTGAAGATTTGTGGGATTTAGAAGATCATTTATATGATTTTGAAAAGTGTATGGGATTTTGAGGGTCATTTATAGGATTTCGGAGGTCAGTTATAGGATTTTTAAGGTAACTTCTAGGATTTTGCAGGTTGACCTTAAGTTTTGAAGGATTTAGGATTTGGGGGCTGATTTTGGGCTGTCCCCCCAGGTGGATGTGCTGATGGAGGCTGCTGCCCACGGCGAGAGTGACCCCATGAAAGGCGTGTCCGAGAACATCATGCTGGGCCAGCTGGCCCCGGCCGGCACAGGCTGCTTCGACCTCCTGCTGGACGCCGAGAAATGCAAACACGGCATGGAAATACCGAGTGCCCTGCCCGGCCTCGGCGTCGGCGGCCGTGAGTCCCAAATCCTGGAAAAAAACCCAAAAAATGGGGGGAAAAAACCACAAAAAAATGGGGATGTTGCCTGGGAAAATGGGGATGTTATTGGGAAATATCATCAGGAAAATGGCGATATTCCCTGGAAATATTCTCAGGAAAATGGGGATATTCCCTGAAAAAAATGGGGATATTTCCTGGGAAAATGGGGACGTTATTGGGAAATATTGTCAGGAAAATGGGGATATTCCC
Organism: Acanthornis magna; assembly: GCA_036785705.1. Classification (NCBI taxonomy): domain Eukaryota; kingdom Metazoa; phylum Chordata; class Aves; order Passeriformes; family Acanthizidae; genus Acanthornis; species Acanthornis magna. The sequence goes on along the minus strand of JAWUZG010000207.1, from coordinate 18,567 downwards.
TGGAAAAATGGGAATATTCCCGAGAAATGCAAACACGGCATGGAGATCCCGAGTGCTCTGCCTGGCCTCGGCGTCGGCGGCCGTGAGTCCCAAATCCCCAGAAAAAACCCAAAAAATGGGGGGAAAAAACCACAAAAAATGGGGATATTCCCGAAAAAAATGGGGATGTTATTGGGAAATATCGTCGGGAAAATGGGGATATTCCTGGGAAATATTCTCAGGAAAATGGAGATATTTCCAAAAAAAAGGGGGACATTCTCAGGAAATATTGTCAGGAAAATGGAGATATTCCCGAAAAAAATGGGGATATTTCCTGGCAAAATGGGGATGTTATTGGGAAATATTGTCAGGAAAATGGGGATATTCCCTGGAAAAATGGGAATATTCCTGAGAAATGCAAACACGGCATGGAGATCCCCAGTGCCTTGCCTGGCCTCGGCGTCGGCGGCCGTGAGTCCCAAAATCCCGGGAAAAACCCAAAAAAATGGGGGGAAAAATCCCCAAAAATGGGAGGGAAACCCTCTGGGGAAATGGGGATATTCCCCAAAAAATTGGGGATATTTCCTGGGAAAATAGGGACATTATTGGGAAATATCTCCTGGGAAAATGGGGACATTATTGGGAAATATTGTCAGGAAAATGGGGACATTCCCTGGAAAAATGGGAATATTCCCGAGAAATGCAAACACGACATGGAAATACCGAGTGCCCTGCCCGGCCTCGGCGTCGGCAGCCGTGAGTCCCAAAATCCTGGGAAAAAAACAAAGAATGGGGAAAAAAAAAAAACAAAAAATGGGGATATTCCCGAAAAAAATGGGGATGTTATTGAGAAATATCGTCGGGAAAATGGGGATATTCCTGGGAAATATTCTCAGGAAAATGGAGATATTTCCAAAAAAAAGGGGGACATTCTCAGGAAATATTGTCAGGAAAATGGAGATATTCCCTGAAAAAAATGGGGATATTTCCTGGCAAAATGGGGATGTTATTGGGAAATATTGTCAGGAAAATGGGGATATTCCCTGGAAAAATGGGAATATTCCCGAGAAATGCAAACACAGCATGGAAATACTGAGTGCTCTGCCTGGCCTTGGCGTCGGCGGCCGTGAGTCCCAAATCCGGGGAAAAACCCAAAAAAATGGGGATATTCCCCAAAAAAATGGGGACATTGCTGGGAAATATCGTCAGGAAAATGGAGATATTGCCTGGAAATATTCTCAGGAAAATGGGGATATTCCCTGGAAAAATGGGAATATTCCCGAGAAATGCAAACACGGCATGGAGATCCCGAGTGCTCTGCCTGGCCTCGGTGTTGGCAGCCGTGAGTCCCAAAATCCTGGGAAAAACCCAAAAAATGGGGAAAAAAAAAACAAAACAAAAAATGGGGATATTCCCGAAAAAAATGGGGATGTTATTGAGAAATATCGTCGGGAAAATGGCGATATTCCCTGGAAATATTCTCAGGAAAATGGAGATATTCCCGAAAGAAATGGGGAAAAAACCCCCTGGGGAAATGGAATATTCCTGAAAAAAATGGGGAAAAAAAACCCTCTGGGGAAACTGGGATATTGCCTGGAAATATTGTCGGGAAAATGGGGATATTCCCTGAAAAAATGGGAATATTTCCTGGGAAAGTGGGAATATTCCTGAGAAGTGCAAACACGGCATGGAAATACCGAGTGCCCTGCCCGGCCTCGGCGTCGGCAGCCGTGAGTCCCAAAATCCTGGGAAAAAACAAAAAATGGGGGGGGGGAAACACAAAAAAATGGGGATATTCCTCAAAAAATGGAGGGAAAAAATCCCCTGGGGAAATTGGGATATTCCCTAGGAAAATGGAGATGTTCCCAAGAAATATCCTCAGGAAAATGGGGACATATTGGGGTCTCCCCCAGATTTTGGGATCCCCCAGATTTTGGGGTCGATTTTGGGATCTCTTCCAGATTTTGGGATTTCCCCCAGATTTTGAGATTCCCCCAGATTTTGAGATTCCCCCAGATTTTGGGGTCTCCCCCAAATTTTGGGATTCCCCAGATTTTGGGGTCAATTTTGGGATCTCCCCCAGATTTTGGGGTCTCCCCCAAATTTTGGGGTCTCTCCCAGATTTTGGGATAGATTTTGGGGTCTCTCCCAGATTTTGGGGTCTCTCCCAGATTTTGGGATTCCCCAGATTTTGGGATAGATTTTGGGGTCTCTCCCAGATTTTGGGATCTCCCCCAAATTTTGGGATTCCCCAGATTTTGGGGTTAATTTTGGGATCTCCCCCAGATTTTGAGGTCTCCCCCAAATGTTGGGATTCCCCAGATTTTGGGATAGATTTTGGGGTCTCTCCCAGATTTTGGGGTCTCCCCCAGATTTTGGGATCTCCCCCAAATTTTGGGATTCCCCAGATTTTGGGATAGATTTTGGGGTCTCCCCCAAATTTTGGGATTCCCCAAATTTTGGGGTCTCCCCCAGATTTTGGTGTCTCCCCCAGATGTTGTGATCCCTCAGATGTTGGGGTCGATTTTGGGATCTCCCCCAAATTTCGGGATCTCCCCCAGATTTTGGGCTCTCCCCCAAATTTCAGGATCCCCCATATTTTGGGATAGGTTTTGGGATCCCCAGAATTTGGGGTTGATTTTGGGCTCTCCCCCAAATTTCAGGATTCCCCCAGATTTTGGGATAGATTTTAGGATCTCCCCCAGTTTTTGGGGTCGATTTTAGGATCTCCCCCAGTTTTTGGGGTCGATTTTGGGATCTCCCCAAGATTTCGGGATCGGTTTTGGGGTCTCCCCCAGGTTTGGGGTGCCCCCCTGACCCCCCCTTGTCCCCACAGCCACTGGAATGTTCTTCGGCTCCGCCCCCAGCCCCATGGGGGGGATGTCCCCAGCCATGACCCCCTGGAACCAGGGGGCCACGCCTGCCTACGGAGCCTGGTCCCCCAGCGTGGGTGAGTGGGGCACTGGGACCGACTGGGAGGGACTGGGATGGACTGGGAGGGACTGGGAGGGGATTGGATGGGACTGGGAGGGACTGGGATGGACTGGGAGGGACTGGGATGGACTGGGAGAGACTGGGAGGGACTGGGAAGGACTGGGAGGGGATTGGGAGGGACTGGGTTGGACTGGGAGGGAATTGGGAGGGACTGGGAGGGACTGGGAGGGGGGTTGGGATGGACTGGGAGGGGATTGGATGGGACTGGGAGGGACTGGGATGGACTGGGAGAGACTGGGAGGGACTGGGAGTGACTGGGAGGGGATTGGGAGGGACTGGGATGGACTGGGAGGGGATTGGGGGGCACTGGGAAGGACTGGGAATGGACTGGGGAGGGACTGGGAGGGGATTGCGATGGACTGGGATGAACTGGGATGGACTGGGAAGGAATTAGGATGGACTGGGAGTGACTGGGAGGAGACTGGGAGGGACTGGGATGGACAGGGAGGGACTGAGAGAGACTGGGGGGGGACTGGGATGAACTGGGTTGGACTGGGAGGAGAGTGGGATGGACTGGGACAGACTGGGAGGGACTGGGATGAACTGGGATGGACTGGGAGGGGATGGGGATGGACTGAGGGAGACTGGGAGGGGATTGGGACAGACTGGGAGGGACTGGGAGGGGTATCGGTTGTCAGCCAGGTTGTATTTTAAGGGGGCAGTTTTGGGGTCCCAGGGACAGTTTGGGTGCCCAGGGGAAGTTTTGGGATTCCAGGAGCAGATTTTGGGGTCCCAGGGCACTTTTGGGGCAGTTTTTGGGGTCTTGGTTGTGTTTGGGATTTCCTGGTTCTGTTTGGGGTTGTTTTGGGGGTCCCAGGGGCACTTTTGGGGTCCCCTGAACCCCTTTTTTCCCCCCACAGGCAGCGGGATGACCCCGGGCGGGGCAGGGTTGTATTTAAGGGAATGATTTTGGGGTCCTGGTTGTGTTTGGGATTTCCTGGTTGTGTTTGGGGGTCCCAGGTTCTGTTTGGGGCTGTTTTTGGGATTCCAGGAACAGATTTTGGGGTCCCAGGGGCACTTTTGGGGTCCCCTGACCCCCATTTTTCCCCCCACAGGCAGCGGGATGACCCTGGGTGGGGCTGGGTTGTGTTTGGGATTTCCTGGTTCTGTTTGGGGTTGTTTTTGGGATTCCAGGAGCAGATTTTGGGGTCCCAGGAGCACTTTTGGGGTCCTCTGACCCCCATTTTTCCCCCCACAGGCAGCGGGATGACCCCGGGCGGGGCAGGCTTCTCCCCCAGCGCTGCCTCGGACGCCTCTGGCTTCAGCCCTGGCTACTCTCCGGCCTGGTCACCCACGCCAGGGTCACCGGGGTCACCCGGACCCTCCAGCCCCTACATCCCCTCCCCCGGTGAGTACAGACCCCGAAACCAGCCTGAAATACCCTAAAACCCACCCAAAATACCCCAAAACCAGCCCAAAATACCCTAAAACCAACCTGAAATTCCCCAAAATACCCTAAAACCACCCTGAAATACCCCAAAATACCCTAAAACCAACCCGAAATACCCCAAAATACCCTAAAACCAGCCCGAAATACCCTAAAACCAACCTGAAATACCCTAAAATACTCTAAAACCAGCCTGAAATAGCCTAAAATACCCTAAAACCAGCCCGAAATACCCTAAAACCGGCCTGAAATACCCTAAAATACTCTAAAAACAACCTGAAATACCCCAAAATACCCTAAAATACCCTAAAACCAGCCCGAAATACCTTAAAATACCCCAAAATACCCTAGAACCAGCCCGAAATACTCTAGAATACCCTAAAACCAGCCCAAAATACCCCAAAATACCCTAAAACCTACCCAAAATCCCCCAAAATACCCTAAAACCAGCCCGGAAATACTCTAAAACCAGCCTGAAATACCCCCAAACCACCCCAAAATACCCTAAAACCGGCACAAAATACCCCCAAACCAACCCAAAATACCCTAAAATACCCTAAAATGCCCTAAAACCCACCCAAAATACCCTAAAATACCCCAAAATACCCCAAAACCAGTGCGAAATACCTTAAAATACCGTAAAAGAACCCGAAACACACCAAAATACCCTAAAACTAGCCTGAAATACCCCGAAATAGCTAAAAATACTCACAAAACACCACCTCAAAGGGACCCCTACACCCCAAAAACAGCCCCAACACCCCAGAAACACCACAAAAACACCCCAAAACATCTCAAAGGGACCCTCAACACCTGAAAACACCACAAAGGGACCCCCAACACCACGAAAACATCACAAAAACACCACAAAGGGACCCCAAAAACACTTCCTACACCCCAAAAACACCCCAAGCACCCCAAAAACACCTCAAAGGGGTCCCCAACTCCCCAAAACACCACAAAAAACGTCACAAACAGCCCAAGAACACCACAAAGGGACCCCAAACATCACAAAAACATCTCAAAAACACCCCCAGCACCCCAAAAACACCACAAAGGGACCCCCCTACACCCCAAAAACATCTCAAAAACACCCCCAGCACCCCAAAAACATCTCAAAGGTTCTCCCAACGCTGCGGAACACTTCCCAACACCCCAAGACTGCCCCACAGGGCCCCCCAACACCCCACAACACAGGAACACCACCCCAAAGGGACCCTCAGCACCCCAAAACCACCTCAGACAGACCCCCGACACCCCGAAAACAACTCAAGGAGGCCCCAAACACCCCAAAACCATCTCAGAGGGACCCCCGACACCCCAAAAACACCCCAAAGGGACCCCCAACACCCCAAAAACACCTTAGGGACCCCCGACACCCCAAAAACACCTCAGAGAGACCCCCAGCACCTCAAAACCATCTCAAAGGGACCCCCAACACCCCGAAAACAACTCAAGGAGGCCCCAAACACCCCAAAACCATCTCAGAGGGACCCCCGACACCCCAAAAACAACTCAAAGGGACGCCAACACCCCAAAACCGCCTCAGAGGGACCCCCGACACCCCAAAAACAACTCATAGAGACCCCAAACACCCCAAAAACAACTCATAGAGACCCCAAACACCCTGAAACCACCTCAGAGAGACCCCCGACACCCCAGAAACACCACAAAGGGACCCCCAACACTGTGCAACACCCACACAACACCCACAGTAGCACCTTACAGGGACCCCAGTGCCCAAACGTGCCCTCAGTGAGCCCCACAGCACCCAGGACCACCTCAGAGAGACCCCCAGCACCCCAAAAACACCTCAGAGAGACCCCCGACACCCCAAAAACACCTCAAAGGGACCCTCAACACCCCAAAAACACCTCAGAGAGACCCCCAACACCCCAAAACCACCTCAGAGAGACCCCGACACCCCAAAACCACCCCAAAGGGACCCTCAATGCCCCAAAACCACCTCAGAGAGACCCCCAACCCCCACAGCTGCCTCAAAGGACCCCCAACACCCTGAAACCACCTCAGAGAGACCCCCGACACCCCAAAGGGACCCCCAACACTGTGCAACACCCACACAACACCCAGACCATCACCTTACAGGGCCCCCCGACACTCCATAGCACCCCCACAACACCCCAACACCGCCTGACTGAGCCCCCAACATTCCCCAGCACCCCAAAACCACCCCAGAGGACTTAGCAGCACAGTACAGCAGCCACACAACACCCACAGCAGCTCCTTACAGGGACCCTAGTGCCCAAACACAGCTTCATGGAGCCCCACAGCGCCCCAAAAACACCTCAGAGAGACCCCCAGCGCCCCAAAGACACCTCAGACAGACCCCCAACACCCCAAAAACACCTCAGAGAGACCCCCGACACCCCAGAAACACCTCAGAGAGACCCCGACACCCCAAAGCACCCCAAAGGAACCCCCAACGCCCCAAAAGCACCTCAGAGAGACCCCCGACACCCCAAAACCACCCAGAGGACCTCCCAACACTGTACAGCAGCCACACAACACCCACAGCAGCTCCTTACAGGGACCCCCAGTGCCCAAACACAGCTTCGTGGAGCCCACAGCACCCCAAAAACACCACAGAGAGACCCCCGACACCCCAAAAACACCCTAAAGAGACCCCCAACACCCCAAAAGCACCTCAAAGGGACCCCCAACACTGTACAACAGTCACACAGCAACCACAGCAGCTCCTTACAGGGACCCTAGTGCCCAAACACAGCTTCGTGGAGCCCCACAGCGCCCCAAAACCACCTCAGAGAGACCCCCAACACCCCAAAACCACCTCAGAGAGACCCCCGACACCCCAAAAACACCTCAGAGAGACCCCCGACACCCCAGAAACACCACAAAGGGACCCCCAACACCATACAACACCCACACAACACCCACAGTAGCACCTTACAGGGACCCCAGTGCCCAACGTGCCCTCAGTGAGCCCCACAGCACCCCAGGACTACTTCAGAGAGACACCCAGCACCCCAAAAACACCTCAGAGAGACCCCCGACACCCCAAAAACACCTCAAAGGGACCCTCAACACCCAAAAGCACCTCAAAGGGACCCCCAACATTCTACATCACCCAAAGACCATCCCAGAGGGACCCCCAACACCGTACAACAGCCACACAACAACCGCACCATCACCTTACAGAACTCCCCAGTGCCCAAACACAGCTTCATGGAGCCCCACAGCACCCCAAAAACACCTCAGAGAGACCCCCAACACCCCAAAACCACCTCAGAGAGACCCCCGACACCCCAAAAACACCTCAGAGAGACCCCCGACACCCCAAAACCACCCCAAAGGGACCCCCAACACTGTGCAACACCCACACAACACCCACAGCAGCACCCTACAGGGACCCCAGTGCCCAAACACAGCTTCATGGAGCCCCACAGTGCCCCAAAAACACCTCAGAGAGACCCAACACCCCAAAAACACCTCAGAGAGACCCCCGACACCCCAAAAAGCACCTCAGAGAGACCCCCAACACCCGAACACCACCTCAGAGAGACCCACAACACCCACACCACCTCCTTACAGGGCCCCCCAGTGCCCAAACACAGCTTCATGGAGCCCCACAGCGCCCCAAAACCACCTCAGAGAGACCCCCAACACCTCAAAAACACCTCAGAGAGACCCCCGACACCCCAAAAACACCTCAGAGAGACCCCCGACACCCCAAAGGGACCCCCAACACCCTGAAACCACCTCAGAGAGTCCCCCAACACCCCAAAAGCACCTCACTGAGCCCGAACACCACCCCAAAGGGACCCCAACACCTCAACACCACCTTAGAGGGCCCCCCAGCACTCGACAGCACCCCCAAAACACCACACCACCATCCCGAAGGGCCTCACAGTACTCTACAACACCCCCAAAAAATAGCCAACCGCCACCCCAAAGTATCTCCCGACAACCTCAGAACACCCCAACACCCCTCAAAGGGACCCCCAACACTCTCAAAACACCCAAACATCACCCGCAAAGGGCCTCCCGATACTCTGCAATACCCCCAGTACACCCCAACCCACCCCATAACACCCCAACCCACCCCAGTACACCCCAGCACCGAGACTCCAAAACCCCGTAACACCCCCCAGCGCCCCAGCCCACCCCAGTACACCCCACCCCATAACACCCCAACCCACCCCGTAACGCCCCAGCACCGAGACCCCCAACACCCCAGCCCACCCCATAACACCCCAAGCCACCTCAGTACCAAGACCCCCAACACCCCAACCCACCCCGTAACACCCCAGCACCAAGACCCCCTACACCCCAGCCCATAACACCCCAGCACCAAGACCCCCAACAGCCCCAACACCCCAGTCCACCCCAATACACCCCAACCACCCCAATACACCCCACCCCGTAACACCCCAATACACCCCAGTACCGAGCCCCCCAACACCCCAGCCCACCCTGTAACACCCCACCCCATAACACCGCAACCCACCCCAATACACCACAGCCCTGAGCCCCCTAACACCCCAGCCTATCCCATAACACCCCAACCCACCCCATAACACCCCAGCACTGAGCCCCCCAACACCCCAGCCCACCCCAGTACACCGCAACCCACCCCATAACACCCCAATACACCCCAGTACCGAGCCCCCCAACACCCCAGCCCACCCTGTAACACCCCCACCCCCCTGACCGCGTGTCCCCTCTCCGCAGGCGGGGCCATGTCCCCCCAGCTACAGCCCGACGTCCCCTGCCTACGAGCCACGGTCGCCGGGGGGCTACACCCCCCAGAGCCCCAGCTACAGCCCCACGTCGCCGAGCTACAGCCCACCTCGCCCAGCTACAGCCCCACCTCGCCCAACTACAGCCCCACGTCTCCCAGTTACAGCCCCACATCTCCCAGTTACAGTCCCACGTCGCCCAGTTACAGCCCGACGTCTCCCAGTTACAGCCCCACGTCGCCGAGCTACAGCCCCACTTCTCCCAGTTACAGCCCGACCTCGCCCAGTTACAGCCCCACCTCGCCCAGTTACAGCCCCACGTCTCCCAGTTACAGCCCTACCTCACCCAGTTACAGCCCCACCTCGCCGAGCTACAGCCCCACTTCTCCCAGTTACAGCCCCACTTCTCCCAGTTACAGCCCGACCTCTCCCAGTTACAGCCCCACTTCTCCCAGTTACAGCCCCACCTCGCCCAACTACAGCCCCACCAGCCCCAACTACACCCCGACCTCTCCCAGTTACAGCCCCACCTCTCCCAGTTACAGCCCCACCAGCCCCAACTACACCCCGACCTCGCCCAACTACAGCCCCACCTCGCCCAGTTACAGCCCCACGTCTCCCAGTTACAGCCCCACCTCTCCCAGTTACTCCCCGTCCAGCCCCCGCTACACCCCGCAGTCGCCCACCTACACCCCCAGCAGCCCCAGCTACAGCCCCAGCAGCCCCAGCTACAGCCCCACGTCCCCCAAGTACACCCCGACCAGCCCCAGCTACAGCCCCAGCTCCCCCGAGTACACCCCCACTTCCCCCAAGTACAGCCCCACGTCCCCCAAGTACAGCCCCACGTCGCCCAAGTACAGCCCCACCTCGCCCACCTACAGCCCCACCACGCCCAAGTACAGCCCCACGTCGCCCACCTACAGCCCCACCTCGCCCGTCTACACCCCGACGTCGCCCAAGTACAGCCCACGTCACCCACGTACAGCCCCACGTCGCCCAAGTACAGCCCCACCTCGCCCACCTACAGCCCCACGTCACCCAAGGGCTCCACGTACAGCCCCACGTCCCCCGGCTACAGCCCCACGTCGCCGACCTACAGCCTCACCAGCCCGGCCATCAGCCCCGACGACAGCGACGACGACAACTGAGCCCCCCCGCGGGCAGTGGGGGTGACCCCCGAGTCACTGTGGGGTTGGAGGTGTCACCCCCAAAAAACCCCGAGTCCCTATGGGGTTGGAGGTGTCACCCCCAAAAATCCCCAGGTTCCTGTAGGATTGGAGGTGTCACCCCCAAAAACCCCCGAGTCAGTGTGGGATTGGAGGTGTCACCCCCAAAAACCCCACAGGCCATGGGGGTGACCCCCACATTGATGTGCGGTTGGAGGTGTCACCCCCCAAAAAACCCCAAGTTCCTATGGAGTTGGAGGTGTCACCCCCAAAAACTCCCGAGTCACTGTGGGGTTGGAGGTGTCACCCCCCAAAAAACCCCAAGTTCCTATGGAGTTGGAGGTGTCACCCCCAAAAACTCCCGAGTCACTGTGGGGTTGGAGGTGTCACCCCCAAAAATCCCCGAGTCCCTATGGAGTTGGAGGTGTCACCCCCAAAAACCCCCAGGCTCTGGGGGTGACCCCCAAGTCGATATGGGGTTGGAGATGTCACCCCCCAAAAACCCCACAGGCCCTGGGGGTGACCCCCACATTGATAGGGTCTTGGAGGTGTCACCCCCCAAAAAACCCCAGGTTCCTGTGGGGCCGAGAGTGTCACCCCCAAAAACCCCACAGGCTGCGGGGGGTGACCCCCACATTGATATGGGATTGGAGATGTCACCCCCAAAAATCCCTGAGATCCTGTGGGGCTCAGGGTGTCACCCCCAAAAGTCCCCAAGTTCCTATGGGGTTGGAGGTGTCACCCCCAAAAACCCCCACATCAATATGGGGACGGGGTCATTGTCACCCCCCAAAATCCCCCCAGGCCACGGGGGTGACCCCAAAATTTATCGGGGGTGGGGTTGTTGTCACCCCCAAACCCCCACATCAATATGGGGTCACCTCCACAGGCCACAGGGGTGACCCCAAAATTTATCGGGGACGGGGTTGTCGTCACCCCAAAATGAAATGGGGTTGGGGTCGTCACCCCCTGCAGGTTGTGGGGGTGACCCCAAAATTGGGGCTGGGGTTGTCACCCCAAAAACCCTCAATGGGGCGGGGTCGTTGTCACCCCCCCCAAACCCCACACCGAAATGGGGTCGGGGGTGTCACCACCCCCCCAAAACCCCACAAGCCATGGAGTGACCCCAAAATTGATCCGGGGATTGGGGTGTCACCCCCCCCAAACCCCACAAGCCGTGGGGGTGACCCCCAAATTAAAATGGGGTCGGGGAGGTTGTTGTCAGGTGACCCCCGAGTTGGGGGTGACCCTAAAATTGGGGGGTGACCCTTAAATTTGGGGTCACCCCCAAATTTGGGATAACACCGAAGGGCGGCGATGCCGAAATTGGGGTGACCCCTAAATCGGGGGTGACCCCTTAAGTTGGAGGGACCCTCAAGTTTGAGGGGCCACCCCTAAATTGGGGTGACCCGAAGTTCGGAGGGCTTGACCCCAAACTGGGGCCGACCCCTAAATTGGGTGAAACCCTTAAAATTTGGGGGGTTGATCCCCAAACTGGGCTCTGACCCCGAAGTTTGGGGTGACCCCCAAGTCCAGGGTGACCCCCAAGTTTAGGGGTGACCCCCCATTTGGGGTGGGGGAGGGGCAGGCGTAGGAACCCCCCCCGATTTTGGGGGGCCCATGGGGGGGGGGTTGTAATTTATGGAATTGTTCGTTAATGAGGACGGGGGGGGTGGATCGGGGTGGGGGTGGGGGGGCTCTCTTTGGTGGCGGTTTTGGGGTTCGGGGGGGGGGTCCTTTGCCCCTCCCCCCCCCCTTTATTTTGCTGTTTTCACTTCCGGGGTTGTGGGGGGGGAGGGGGGGGGGAGGGGAAGCGAATTTCGGGGAATTTCAAATTTCGGGGCGAATTAATAAAAGTTTTACTGATTTTCACCTGTGGCTCTGTCTGGGGGAGGAGGGACGTGGTGGAAGGGGGGACACCCCAAAATCCCTGATTTGGGGAAACCCCAAAAGCTCTGATTTGGGGCACCCCAAAATCCCTGATTTAGGGAAACCCCAAAATCCCGATTTGGGGACACCCCAAAAGCCCCGATTTGGGGAAACCCCAAAATCCCTGATTTGGGGACATCCCAAAATCCCTGATTTAGGGAAACCCCAAAATCCCTGATTTGGGGACACCCCAAAAGCTCTGATTTGGGGCACCCCAAAAATCCCTTATTTAAGGACACCCCAAAATCCCTTATTTAAGGACACCACAAAATCCCTTATTTAGGGACACCCCAAAATCCCTGATTTGGGGACACCCCAAAACCCCCCGCTTTGGGGACACCCCAAAATCCCTGATTTAGGGAAACCCCAAAATCCCGATTTGGGGACACCCCAAAATCCCTGATTTAGGGAAACCCCAAAACCCCCGGTTTGGGGACACCCCAAAATCTCCGGTTTGGGGACACCCCAAAATCCCGATTTGGGGACACCCCAAAATCCCTGATTTAGGGAAACCCCAAAATCCCTAATTTAGGACAATTCCAAAATCCCTGATTTGGGACACCCCAAAATCCCTTATTTTAGGGACACCCCAAAATCCTTTATTTAAGGACACCCCAAAATCCCCGATTTGGGACACCTGTGGTGGCCCCGCCCCCCTGGACCTCCCACCCACCCCAGGAGTGAGACAGGGGCTCGTTGCCACTGGGCTTTAATGGGGGGGGGACATGGGGGGGTCCGAGGGGACACGGGGGGTCCCAGGGGGGACACGGGGGGCTCAGAGGTGACACAGAGGGGTCAGAAGTCACTTCTGGACAGACAGCAGGACAGTGTGACGTCGTTGAGGTTGCTGTCATCGTAGGCGTTGTCCGAGGGGACATGGGGGGGCCATGGGGGGGATCATGGGGGTGTCAGAAGGGATATGGGGGGGTCCGAGGGGACATGGGGGGGTCATGGGGACATGGGGGACAGGAGGGGGACATGGGGGGGGACGTGGGGGGATCCGAGGGGACATAGGGGGGGCCATGGGGGTGATCATGGGGGTGTCATGGGGACATGGGGGGGACATGGGGACATTGGGAGGTCATGGGGGACACGAGTGGGACACGAGGGGGACATGGGGGTCTCAGGGGGGACACAGAGGAGATCATGGGGACATGGGGGGGGGCATGGGGAAAATGGGGGCGCCATGGGGACGTGGGGGGACATGGGGGGGGTCCGGGGGGGTCAGAAGGGACATGGGGGGGGTCATGGGGACATGGGGGACATGGGGGGGACATGGGGGTCTCGGGGGACACAGAGGAGATCATGGGGACATGGGGGGGGGCATGGGGAAAATGGGGGCGCCATGGGGACGTGGGGGACATGGGGAGGCCGTGGGGACATGGGGGGGTCATGGGGATATGGGGGACATGGTTGGGGTCACAGTCACAGTGGCCGTGGCTGGCTGGTGGTAGCCATGGTTGGGGTCACTGGGGCCATGGTTGGCTCATGGTGGCCATGGATCAGTCACGGTGGCCATGGTTGGGTTGTGATGGCCATGGTTGGGTCACGGTGGCCATGGATTGGTCACAGTGGCCATGGATTTGTCATGGTGGCCATGGTTGGGTCATGGTGGCCATGGATTGGTCACGGTGGCCATGGTTGGGTTGTGATGGCCATGGATTGGTCACGGTGGCCATTGTTGGGTCACAGTGGCCATGGTTGGGTCATGGTGACCATGGCTGGGTCATGGTAGCCACAGTGGCCTTGGCTGAGTGACAATGGCCATGGTTGGGTTATGATGGCCTTGGATTGGTCACGGTGGCCATGGATCAGTCACAGTGGCCATGGTTGGGTCAAGGTGGCCATTGTTGGGTCACAGTGGCCATAGTTGGGTCATGGTGGCCATGGATGGGGTCATGGTGGCCACGGTTGGGTCTCAGTGGCCACCGAGGGACACAATGGGGGGTGTCACCACCCCTGGGGCACTCGTGGCCACCAATGCCAGCTCAGCCGCTGGCCCAGGGCCACCAGAGACCCCACAGGCCCCACCCCCCACCCACCCCGACCCCCCCCACGGTGACCCCCAAGGGCCACCCCATGGTGACCCCATGGCCTCCAGGACCCCCTGTGGTCACTCATGGCCCCGTGTTGTCCCCAAACTGTCCCCAGCTCGAATGGACCTGGAGAACCCCAAAATCTGTCACCCCCCGTGTCCCCCCTGTGTCCCCCTGACCCCCCCATCACCCCCCCCCCGTGTCCCCAAACCCCCCCTGTCCCCCAAAAATTCCTGTCACCTCCGTGTCACTGCCATGTCCTCATCCCTCCCCTCCTTCCCACCGCCCCCTGTGTCCCCCAAAACCCCCCACCCCCATTTCCCCCAAAAATGTGTGTCCCTGTCCCCCCCAAAAATGGGGACTGTCCCCCCCAAAATGGCGATTGTCCCCCCAAAAATGGCGATTGTCCCCCCAAAAATGGGGACTGTCCCCCCCAAAATGGGATTGTCCCCCACAAAAAGGAGGGCTCTCCAGTACTAGCTACACCCCCGAAATTTGGTTTTTTCCCCCCAAAATTGGGGGTTTTTCCGCCCAAAATTCGGGTTTTCCCCACAAATGAGGAGTTCCCCCTTAAATAGGGGTGTCCCCCCAAAAAAAGGGCCTGTCCCCCCCAAAAAATGGGGTCCCCCTCTAAGGCACCGCTGGGATTCGAACTCGTGACCTCCTATTTACTACCAATTACACCCCCGAAATTCGGGTATTTTCACCCAAAATTCGGGGGTTTTCACCCGAAATTCGGGTTTTCTCCCCAAATGAAAGTCCGCCGTGAAATAGGGATTGTCCCCCCCCAAAAAAGGGCGTGTCCCCCCCAAAAAATGGGGTCCCCCTCTAAAAGGTACCACTGGGATTCGAAGTCACCATCTCATGTTCTCTTTAACCAAGCCCGTGAAATTCGGCGCTTTTTTCCCTAAAATTCAGGGGTTTTCGCCCAAAATTCGGGATTTTCCCCCCCAAATGAAGAATTCCCCGTAAAATAAGGAGTGTCCCCCCCCCAAAAAAGGGGGTCCCCGGTAAAAGGCACCGCTGGGATTCAAACTCACGATCTCCTCTTTACTACCAATTACACCCCCGAAATTCGGGCTTTTTCACCCAAAATTCGGGGGTTTTCACCCGAAATTCGGGTTTTCTCCCCAAATGAAAGTCCGCCGTGAAATAGGGATTGTCCCCTCCCCAAAAAAGGGAATTCCCGGTAAAAGGCACCGCGGGGATTCGAACTCGCGATCTCCCTTTCACTTTAACCAGGCGCTTCAACCAACTGAGCCCCCGAAATTCGTCTTTTTTCCGCTAAAATACGGGCTTTTCCCCAAAATTCGGGGCTTTTCGCCCAAAATTCGGGGCTTTTCGCCCAAAATTCGGGTTTTCCCCCCAAATGAAGATCCTCCGTGAAATCGGGGGTGTCCCCCCAAATAGGGGGGTCCCCGGTAAAAGGCACCGCGGGGATTCGAACCCAGGATCTCCTGTTTACTAGACAGGCGCTGTAACCAACTCAGCCCCCGAAATTCGGGTTCCTTCCCCTAAAATCGGGGTCTTGTCACCCAAAATTCGTGCGTTTTCCCCCGAAATGAAGAGTCTCCCGTTAAATAGGGGTGTCCCCCACTTTTTTTTTTGAGGGGGGGGGGGTCCCCCAGTAAAAGGCACCACTGGGATTCGAACTGGCGATCTCCCCCTTACTACCAATTACATCCCCGAAATTCGGGGTTTTTTCACCCAAAAATTCGGGGGTTTTCACCCGAAATTCGGGTTTTTCCCCCAAACGAAGAGTCCGCCGTTCATTGGGGTGTGTCCCCCACAAAATAGAGATTGTGCCCCCTTTTTCGGGGGAGGGGGGCTCCCCGGTAAAAGGCACCGCTGGGATTCGAACCCACGATCTCCTGTTCACTTGAACCAGGCGCTTTAAGCAACTCAACCCCCGAAATTCGGTTTTTTTTCCCCCCAAAATGGATTATCCCCCGTTCATTGGAGTGTGTCCCCCCCAAAATGGGGATCGTCCCCCCTTTTTGGGGGGGTCCCAGGTAAAAGGCACCGCTGGGATTCGAACCCAGGATCTCCTGTTTATTAGACAGGCGCTTGAACCAACTCAGCCCCGAATTTCGGGTTTTTTCTTCTAAAATTGGGGGGGTTTCACCCAAAATTCGGGATTTTCCCCCCAAATGAAGAGTTCGCTGTTAAATAGGGATTGTCTCCCACCCAAAAAAAGGGCGTGTCCCCCCCAAAAATGGGGTCCCCCTCTGAAAGGCACCGCTGGGATTTGAACTCGCAATCTCCTGTTCGCTTTAATCAGGCGCTTTAAGCAACTCAGCCCCCGAAATTCGGGTTTTTTCCCCCAAAATGGATTATGCCCCGTTCATTGGGGTGTGTCCCCCCCAAAATGGGGATCGTCCCCCCTTTTTCGGGGGGGGTCCCAGGTAAAAGGCACCGCTGGGATTCAAGCCCAGGATCTCCTGTTGACTGCCAATTGCACCCCCGAAATTCGGGTTTTTTTCACTCAAAATTCGGGTTTTCCCCCCAAATGAAGAGTCCGCTGTTAATTGGGGTGTGTCCCCCCCAAAATGGGGATCGTCCCCCCTTTTTTGGGGGGGGGGGGGTCCCCGGGAAAAGGCACCGCTGGGATTCGAACCCAGGATCTCCTGTTTACTAGACAGGTGCGTTAACCAACTCAGCCCCCGAATTTCGGCTTTTTTCTCCTAAAATTCGGGGATTTTCCCCCAAATGAAGTGTTCGCTGTTAAATAGGGATTGTCTCCCACCCAAAAAAAGGGCGTGTCCCCCCAAAAAATGGGGTCCCCCGGTAAAAGGCACCGCTGGGATTCGAACCCAGGATCTCCTGTTCACTTTAATCAGGCGCTTTAAACCAACTCAGCCCCCGAAATTCGGATCTTTTCCCCCAAAATGGATTATCCCCCGTTCATTGGGGTGTGTCCCCCCCAAAATGGGGATCGTCCCCCCCCTTTTTGGAGGGTCCCCGGGAAAAGGCACCGCTGGGATTCGAACCCAGGATCTCCTGTTTATTAGACAGGCGCGTTAACCAACTCAGCCCCCAATTTCGGCTTTTTTCTCCTAAAATTCGGGGATTTTCCCCCAAATGAAGAGTTCGCTGTTAAATAGGGATTGTCTCCCACCCAAGAAAAGGGCGTGTCCCCCCTCCCCCTACAAAAGGCACCACGGGGGATTCGAACCCAGGATCTCCTGTTCACTTTAATCAGGCGCTTTAAGCAACTCAGCCCCCGAAATTCGGGTTTTTTCCCCCAAAATGGATTATGCCCCGTTCATTGGGGTGTGTCCCCCCAAAATGGGGATCGTCCCCCCCCCTTTTTGGAGGGTCCCCGGGAAAAGGCACCGCTGGGATTCGAACCCAGGATCTCCTGTTTACTAGACAGGCGCTTTAACCAACTAAGCCACGGCGCCGCCTGCCCCGCTCGCGCCGCCGGCTCCTTCCCGCGCCTGCAGCGCGCATGCGCGGGGGGCCAGCGAGCGGGGAATCGCGGGGGGAGGAGAAATTGGGGGAAACTGGGGGAAATTGGGGGAAATAGGGGGAATTTGGGGTGGGAAATTGGGGGGATTTAGGGTGGAAAATGGGGGGAAATTGGGGTGGGATAAGGGGGGATTTGGGGGCAATTTGGGTGGGATAAGGGGGAAATTGGGGTGGGATAAGGGGGGAAATTGGGGGGATTTGGGGTGGGATAATGGGGGATTTGGGGTGGGATAAGGGAGGATTTGGGGGGGAATTGGGGTGGGATAAGGGGGAAATTTGGGGGGGATTGCGGTGGGATAAGGGGGGGATTTGGGGGGAATTGGGGTGGGAAATGGGGAGGATTTGGGGGGAATTGGGTTGGGATAAGGGGGAAAATTGGGGGGGATTTGGGGTGGGATAATGGGGGGGATTTGGGGGGGAATTACGGTAGGATTAGGGGAAATTGGGGGGGAATTAGGGGGGATTTGGGGTGGGAAATGAGGGGAAATTGGGGTGGGAAATGGGGAGGATTTGGGGGCAATTGGGGTGGGATAAGGGGGAAATTGGGGTGGGATAAGGGGGGAAATTGGGGGGATTTGGGGTGGGATAATGGGGGGATTTGGGGTGGGATAAGGGAGGATTTGGGGGGGGAATTGGGGTGGGATAAGGGGGAAATTTGGGGGGGATTGCGGTGGGATAAGGGGGGGATTTGGGGGGAATTGGGTGTGGGAAATGGGGAGGATTTGGGGGGAATTGGGTATGGGATAAGGGGGAAAATTGGGGGAGTTTGGGAGAGAGGATTTGGGGTAGAGGAAATGGGGAGGATTTGGGAGGGATTTGGGGTGGGATAAGGGAGGATTTGGGGGGCAATTGGGTAGGATTAGGGGAAATTGGGGGGGAATTAGGGG
>JAWUZG010000206.1:0-25715 GCA_036785705.1 Acanthornis magna | reverse complement strand
GTGCCCAGCAAGAAGCAAGACAGGAGAGGGCTCTTGTGCCCCCTGGGGCTTGCAGCTCTGCACTGCCTTTGGCCTCTCCAGCTGGGCAAAAGGCTAGGCAAAAGAACTGGCCAGCTTACAAAGAGCAAAAAGCAAGAAGGCAAAAATCCCTGCGGCGGCCCTCTGGCCCTCTGGCTTCCAGCAGCTTCCCTAGCTGGCCAGTGGTGCCCAGGCTTGCGTCAGCTTGCCTGGTGTCAAGAGCCCGTCTCCAGGCCTCCCTGAGGCGCCGTGGTGCCACAGGGGAGCCTGGCTTCCAGTCACCTTCCACGCTGTCAACACAGCCAGCGTCTCCAGGGCGCCTGCCTGTGAGGCGGGTGACAACGCCGCCGTGTCACAATGGCCCCTGGCTTGGGCAAGCCCCAGGGTATCAGTTGGCCCTTGGCTGCAGGAGCGGCTGGCTGGCTGGCTGGGAGCTCCTGCCCGGCCGGCGGCTGGGGGAGCAGCGGCAGTGCCAGTGTTGTGGCCCCTTCCTCGTGTGCCCACGAGGCCGAGGCTGGCCCTGCCGCAGGCCTGGTGGCACGCAAGGCCCGCTGCTGTGAGGCCTTGGCTGTGCAGGTGACAGCGGTGTCCTGGCCTGCAGCAGGGCTGCTCCAGGCCGGGGGGGGTGGGGAATGGGGTCCAGCTGGGGTGGGAAAGCGGCAGGGATGATCCCTTGGTCTGCACACTGTGCTGCAGCTGCCCGTCCACGGGAGACTGAGCCCCTGTGTGAGCGAGCAAGCGAGGGAAAGCAGGCAGCCGTCTCCAGCAAAGAGCCGGGGCCCTGCCGCCCCCCCCAGCTCCCTGCAAAGGCCAGCTTGGGCAGCTTGGAGGCCAAAAGGCCAGCAGCAGGCAGTCTGCCGCTCCGACTTGTGTCTAGAGGCGAGGCAGAAATGTGCCATTTGCGGGGGGTGGGTGCCCCTTTCCTGCAGTCACAGCCACCCCGGGAGCACAGCCGGAGTTGGGCGGGGCACGGGGGGACGGAAAGCTGGGGGGGTGGGAAGGAGCAGGTGGCGCAGCAAAGCCCCGCCCCCGGCAAGAGGGCGGAATCATTGGCAAGTCGCTCCTGGAGGCGCTTGAAAGCCCAGGGGGGCGCTTCCCGATGGCAGGCAGGAGCTCGAGCGCTGCCAGGGTGACAGCACAAAGGTTGGCCCTGCTCAATGGCCTGCCGGCGACCCCCGCCCCTGTCGCCCCCGTGGCCTGCCCGAGCCCTCCCTCAGCGCGCCGCCTCCCCCGAGCATCCCGCAGCGACGGCGGGGACCGCGCGCAGCCCCGGAAAGGCTGCATTTCCGGGCGCTGAGCGCTCCCGGCAGGCGGCCACTGGAAAGGGACTTTGCATGGCCGCCACTTCTCGGCCCCACGCCGAGCCCGTGCCGCTGCCGCTGCCGGGTCCGCGGCCCCGCTCCCGGGGTGCCCGTGTCCTCCAAGCGCCCTTTGCGTTTTTGGCTTGGCTGCTGCCGGCCACCGTAGGCCACCGCTGCCATCGGCGGCGGCGCCGGCCGGCGGCCACGCCTCTGTAGCCATGGCAAGCCCCTCGCTCCGGGCCCGGCGGGGCCGAGCCCAGCCGAGCTTAGCCCAACCGAGCTTAGCCGGCATCGGGGTCTCCTCCCCGCCTTGGCCTCGTCCGCTTTGGCGGCTGCCAGGCAGCGGGGACAAGGACGGGCGGGGGCCGGCTTTCCACCAAGCCGGGCCAGCAGCAGCTCTTGGGAGCGCCCCCTCCTCCTCCTGCGCGGGGGAGTTTTGGGAGTCACGGGAGAGAGCGGCAGGGGTGGGGCAGGGAGGAGTGCCCCAAAGTGCCCCAAAGCTTGTCCACGGCTGGCAGGGGGTGGGGGAAGGTGGAATCAGGACACAGCCGTGTCCCAGCAGCAGCTAGGTGCCCAGGCAGGGCCGGCACTGCGGCTGAGTGAAACCAGCGCTCCGAGCAAATTTGCCCCGCCCTGATGCCACAAGAAGCCCGGAGGTGGGCTGGGGGCAGGCAAAGGGGCTGGCTCAGCCTTGCTTTTTTTCCCCTTGCCTGCCACGAGAGAGCACCAAATGCACCTGCATGCCGTGTGGGGAGGGGGCTGTCCTGGAGCAGAGCCATTCTCCTGGCCAGCCGTGAGCCCCTGACCAGCCACGGGTAGCGGGGCAGGATCCTGCCAGCACCTCTGCAAGCCAGGAGAGACGAGCCCACCTGGAGCAGGTTGCTGCTAGCACCAATGATCCCGGTGGCTGCCACCAGGCTCTCCCGGCTTGTCAAAGGCACCCCAGTGTCCCTCGGTTGCCTTTTTCAGCCTAGAAGTGAAAGTCCGTTCTGGATGAAAGTTCCGTGCGGATTTGGGGGCTAAATCGGAGTCGGGGTTACCAGCTGTGCAGATAAGAGGCACGGAGAAGGGAGCCATTGAAATGGCCCCATCTTGATTTGTATCCGCTTTTGTCTTCTAGCTGTTTCAGAAGCACAGGTGTTCTTCACTCCGGAGCAGTGAATTGCGGGTCCTCTGGCCGTAACCTTGCCTTCAGTGAGGGTCATGGGGACTTGGAACAGTCCTCTGGACTTGGTTGGGAAAGTGCCTGTTTTTCCATGGAGCACAGCTTCAGTCTCCAGGCAGGAAGAGGTGGGCAGGTGCGTGTGGAGAAGGTGACGAACGTGCAGAGTTTCGGCAAAGCGGAACTTCCGAGCCGTTCGATACCTTGGCAAGGTAAGCTGCTTTCTCATCTCAGCATTTTTCTTGCCCTAGACTTCGCTTCCTATGGCCTGCCACGCAGTATTTCCAAAATATTTCCTCCTCTTGTCTCTCTCTGCCTCGCTTGTACACGGACTCTCTGGAAGGCTTGAGGCAAGGCCTGAACCTATGTCTTGGATGGTTTTGACCACTTGGGCTCCTCTGTGTTTTGAGGCTTCCATTGACATCTTCAGCCATAGCTTCCTTCCTCTTTCTTTTCTCTTTTCTTTTCTTTTCTTTTCTTTTCTTTTCTTTTCTTTTCTTTTCTTTTCTTTTCTTTTCTTTTCTTTTCTTTTCTTTTCTTTTCTTTTCTTTTCTTTTCTTTTCTTCTTTTCCTTTCTCTTCCTTTCTCTTCCTTTCTCTTCCTTTTTCTTCCTTTCTCTTCCTTCCATCCTTTCTTTCTTCCTTCCTTCCTTTCTTTCTTCCTTTCTTTCTTTCTCTCTCTCTTTCTTTCTCTCTCTCTTTCTCTTTCTTTCTTTCTTCCTTTCTTTCTTTCTCTCTCTCTTTCTTTCTCTCTCTCTTTCTCTTTCTTTCTTTCTTTCTTTCTTTCTTTCTTTCTTTCTTTCTTTCTCTCTTTCTTTCTTTCTCTCTTTCTTTCTTCCTTTCTTTCTTTCTCCCTTTCTTTCTCTCTTCCTTTCTTCCTTTCTTCCTTTCTTCCTTTCTTCCTTTCTTCCTTCCTTCCTTCCTTCCTTCCTTCCTTCCTTCCTTCCTTCCTTCCTTCCTTCCTTCCTTCCTTTCTTTCTTTCTTGTTCTTTCTTTTTTTCTGTCTTGTTCTTTCTTTCTTTCTGTCTTGTTCTTTCCTCCCTTCTGCCTTTCCCTGCACCAACTAGGCCATTTCCACATCTCAACCAATTCTCAAATCTTGACACCCTTTGCCCATCACAGGCGGACCAGGCCAAAGGAAGCCCAAGCCTTGCAATGCCATCACTCAGCACACCTTTCCATGCCCGCCTTGCCGCGCTGCTGGCACAGGCCTGAGCTTCACAGCATCTCCTCCAAGTCTTCCTTTGACAGCAGCACGTCTTCCTGCCAACATCTTCTGCACATTTGCTTCTCAACCTTGGTGCCCAGCAAGAAGCAAGACAGGAGAGGGCTCTTGTGCCCCCTGGGGCTTGCAGCTCTGCACTGGCTTTGGTCTCTCGAGCTGGGCAAAAGGCTAGGCAAAAGAACTGGCCAGCTTACAAAGAGCAAAAAGCAAGAAGGCAAAAATCCCTGCGGCGGCCCTCTGGCCCTCTGGCTTCCAGCAGCTTCCCTAGCTGGCCAGTGGTGCCCAGGCTTGCGTCAGCTTGCCTGGTGTCAAGAGCCCGTCTCCAGGCCTCCCTGAGGCGCCGTGGTGCCACAGGGGAGCCTGGCTTCCAGTCACCTTCCACGCTGTCAACACAGCCAGCGTCTCCAGGGTGCCTGCCTGTGAGGCGGTGACAACGCCGCCGTGTCACAATGGCCCCTGGCTTGGGCAAGCCCCAGGGTGTCAGTTGGCCCTTGGCTGCAGGAGCGGCTGGCTGGCTGGCTGGCTGGGAGCTCCTGCCCGGCCGGCGGCTGGGGGAGCAGCGGCAGTGCCAGTGTTGTGGCCCCTTCCTCGTGTGCCCACGAGGCCGAGGCTGGCCCTGCCGCAGGCCTGGTGGCACGCAAGGCCCGCTGCTGTGAGGCCTTGGCTGTGCAGGTGACAGCGGTGTCCTGGCCTGCAGCAGGGCTGCTCCAGGCCGGGGGGGGTGGGGAATGGGGTCCAGCTGGGGTGGGAAAGCGGCAGGGATGATCCCTTGGTCTGCACACTGTGCTGCAGCTGCCCGTGCCACGGGAGACTGAGCCCCTGTGTGAGCGAGCGAGCGAGGGAAAGCAGGCAGCCGTCTCCAGCAAAGAGCCGGGGCCCTGCCGCCCCCCCCAGCTCCCTGCAAAGGCCAGCTTGGGCAGCTTGGAGGCCAAAAGGCCAGCAGCAGGCAGTCTGCCGCTCCGACTTGTGTCTAGAGGCGAGGCAGAAATGTGCCATTTGCGGGGGGTGGGTGCCCCTTTCCTGCAGTCACAGCCACCCCGGGAGCACAGCCGGAGTTGGGCGGGGCACGGGGGGACGGAAAGCTGGGGGGGTGGGAAGGAGCAGGTGGCGCAGCAAAGCCCCGCCCCCGCCAAGAGGGCGGAATCATTGGCAAGTCGCTCCTGGAGGCGCTTGAAAGCCCAGGGGGGCGCTTCCCGATGGCAGGCAGGAGCTCGAGCGCTGCCAGGGTGACAGCACAAAGGTTGGCCCTGCTCAATGGCCTGCCGGCGACCCCCGCCCCTGTCGCCCCCGTGGCCTGCCCGAGCCCTCCCTCAGCGCGCCGCCTCCCCCGAGCATCCCGCAGCGACGGCGGGGACCGCGCGCAGCCCCGGAAAGGCTGCATTTCCGGGCGCTGAGCGCTCCCGGCAGGCGGCCACTGGAAAGGGACTTTGCATGGCCGCCACTTCTCGGCCCCACGCCGAGCCCGTGCCGCTGCCGCTGCCGGGTCCGCGGCCCCGCTCCCGGGGTGCCCGTGTCCTCCAAGCGCCCTTTGCGTTTTTGGCTTGGCTGCTGCCGGCCACCGTAGGCCACTGCTGCCATCGGCGGCGGCGCCGGCCGGCGGCCACGCCTCTGTAGCCATGGCAAGCCCCTCGCTCCGGGCCCGGCGGGGCCGAGCCCAGCCGAGCTTAGCCGAACCGAGCTTAGCCGGCATCGGGGTCTCCTCCCCGCCTTGGCCTCGTCCGCTTTGGCGGCTGCCAGGCAGCGGGGACAAGGACGGGCGGGGGCCGGCTTTCCACCAAGCCGGGCCAGCAGCAGCTCTTGGGAGTGCCCCCTCCTCCTCCTGCGCGGGGGAGTTTTGGGAGTCACGGGAGAGAGCGGCAGGGGTGGGGCAGGGAGGAGTGCCCCAAAGTGCCCCAAAGCTTGTCCACGGCTGGCAGGGGGTGGGGGAAGGTGGAATCAGGACACAGCCGTGTCCCAGCAGCAGCTAGGTGCCCAGGCAGGGCCGGCACTGCGGCTGAGTGAAACCAGCGCTCCGAGCAAATTTGCCCCGCCCTGATGCCACAAGAAGCCCGGAGGTGGGCTGGGGGCAGGCAAAGGGGCTGGCTCAGCCTTGCTTTTTTTCCCCTTGCCTGCCACGAGAGAGCACCAAATGCACCTGCATGCCGTGTGGGGAGGGGGCTGTCCTGGAGCAGAGCCATTCTCCTGGCCAGCCGTGAGCCCCTGACCAGCCACGGGTAGCGGGGCAGGATCCTGCCAGCACCTCTGCAAGCCAGGAGAGACGAGCCCACCTGGAGCAGGTTGCTGCTAGCACCAATGATCCCGGTGGCTGCCACCAGGCTCTCCCGGCTTGTCAAAGGCACCCCAGTGTCCCTCGGTTGCCTTTTTCAGCCTAGAAGTGAAAGTCCGTTCTGGATGAAAGTTCCGTGCGGATTTGGGGGCTAAATCGGAGTCGGGGTTACCAGCTGTGCAGATAAGAGGCACGGAGAAGGGAGCCATTGAAATGGCCCCATCTTGATTTGTATCCGCTTTTGTCTTCTAGCTGTTTCAGAAGCACAGGTGTTCTTCACTCCGGAGCAGTGAATTGCGGGTCCTCTGGCCGTAACCTTGCCTTCAGTGAGGGTCATGGGGACTTGGAACAGTCCTCTGGACTTGGTTGGGAAAGTGCCTGTTTTTCCATGGAGCACAGCTTCAGTCTCCAGGCAGGAAGAGGTGGGCAGGTGCGTGTGGAGAAGGTGACGAACGTGCAGAGTTTCGGCAAAGCGGAACTTCCGAGCCGTTCGATACCTTGGCAAGGTAAGCTGCTTTCTCATCTCAGCATTTTTCTTGCCCTAGACTTCGCTTCCTATGGCCTGCCACGCAGTATTTCCAAAATATTTCCTCCTCTTGTCTCTCTCTGCCTCGCTTGTACACGGACTCTCTGGAAGGCTTGAGGCAAGGCCTGAACCTATGTCTTGGATGGTTTTGACCACTTGGGCTCCTCTGTGTTTTGAGGCTTCCATTGACATCTTCAGCCATAGCTTCCTTCCTCTTTCTTTTCTCTTTTCTTTTCTTTTCTTTTCTTTTCTTTTCTTTTCTTTTCTCTTTTCTTTTCTTTTCTTTTCTTTTCTTTTCTTTTCTTTTCTTTTCTTTTCTTTTCTTTTCTTTTCTTTTCTTTTCTTTTCTTTTCTTTTCTTTTCTTCTTTTCCTTTCTCTTCCTTTCTCTTCCTTTCTCTTCCTTTCTCTTCCTTTCTCTTCCTTCCATCCTTTCTTTCTTCCTTCCTTCCTTTCTTTCTTCCTTTCTTTCTTTCTCTCTCTCTTTCTTTCTCTCTCTCTTTCTCTTTCTTTCTTTCTTCCTTTCTTTCTTTCTCTCTCTCTTTCTTTCTCTCTCTCTTTCTCTTTCTTTCTTTCTTTCTTTCTTTCTTTCTTTCTTTCTTTCTTTCTCTCTTTCTTTCTTTCTCTCTTTCTTTCTTCCTTTCTTTCTTTCTCCCTTTCTTTCTCTCTTCCTTTCTTCCTTTCTTCCTTTCTTCCTTTCTTCCTTCCTTCCTTCCTTCCTTCCTTCCTTCCTTCCTTCCTTCCTTTCTTTCTTTCTTGTTCTTTCTTTTTTTCTGTCTTGTTCTTTCTTTCTTTCTGTCTTGTTCTTTCCTCCCTTCTGCCTTTCCCTGCACCAACTAGGCCATTTCCACATCTCAACCAATTCTCAAATCTTGACACCCTTTGCCCATCACAGGCGGACCAAGGCCAAAGGAAGCCCAAGCCTTGCAATGCCATCACTCAGCACACCTTTCCATGCCCGCCTTGCCGCGCTGCTGGCACAGGCCTGAGCTTCACAGCATCTCCTCCAAGTCTTCCTTTGACAGCAGCACGTCTTCCTGCCAACATCTTCTGCACATTTGCTTCTCAACCTTGGTGCCCAGCAAGAAGCAAGACAGGAGAGGGCTCTTGTGCCCCCTGGGGCTTGCAGCTCTGCACTGGCTTTGGTCTCTCGAGCTGGGCAAAAGGCTAGGCAAAAGAACTGGCCAGCTTACAAAGAGCAAAAAGCAAGAAGGCAAAAATCCCTGCGGCGGCCCTCTGGCCCTCTGGCTTCCAGCAGCTTCCCTAGCTGGCCAGTGGTGCCCAGGCTTGCGTCAGCTTGCCTGGTGTCAAGAGCCCGTCTCCAGGCCTCCCTGAGGCGCCGTGGTGCCACAGGGGAGCCTGGCTTCCAGTCACCTTCCACGCTGTCAACACAGCCAGCGTCTCCAGGGTGCCTGCCTGTGAGGCGGTGACAACGCCGCCGTGTCACAATGGCCCCTGGCTTGGGCAAGCCCCAGGGTGTCAGTTGGCCCTTGGCTGCAGGAGCGGCTGGCTGGCTGGCTGGCTGGGAGCTCCTGCCCGGCCGGCGGCTGGGGGAGCAGCGGCAGTGCCAGTGTTGTGGCCCCTTCCTCGTGTGCCCACGAGGCCGAGGCTGGCCCTGCCGCAGGCCTGGTGGCACGCAAGGCCCGCTGCTGTGAGGCCTTGGCTGTGCAGGTGACAGCGGTGTCCTGGCCTGCAGCAGGGCTGCTCCAGGCCGGGGGGGGTGGGGAATGGGGTCCAGCTGGGGTGGGAAAGCGGCAGGGATGATCCCTTGGTCTGCACACTGTGCTGCAGCTGCCCGTGCCACGGGAGACTGAGCCCCTGTGTGAGCGAGCGAGCGAGGGAAAGCAGGCAGCCGTCTCCAGCAAAGAGCCGGGGCCCTGCCGCCCCCCCCAGCTCCCTGCAAAGGCCAGCTTGGGCAGCTTGGAGGCCAAAAGGCCAGCAGCAGGCAGTCTGCCGCTCCGACTTGTGTCTAGAGGCGAGGCAGAAATGTGCCATTTGCGGGGGGTGGGTGCCCCTTTCCTGCAGTCACAGCCACCCCGGGAGCACAGCCGGAGTTGGGCGGGGCACGGGGGGACGGAAAGCTGGGGGGGTGGGAAGGAGCAGGTGGCGCAGCAAAGCCCCGCCCCCGGCAAGAGGGCGGAATCATTGGCAAGTCGCTCCTGGAGGCGCTTGAAAGCCCAGGGGGGCGCTTCCCGATGGCAGGCAGGAGCTCGAGCGCTGCCAGGGTGACAGCACAAAGGTTGGCCCTGCTCAATGGCCTGCCGGCGACCCCCGCCCCTGTCGCCCCCGTGGCCTGCCCGAGCCCTCCCTCAGCGCGCCGCCTCCCCCGAGCATCCCGCAGCGACGGCGGGGACCGCGCGCAGCCCCGGAAAGGCTGCATTTCCGGGCGCTGAGCGCTCCCGGCAGGCGGCCACTGGAAAGGGACTTTGCATGGCCGCCACTTCTCGGCCCCACGCCGAGCCCGTGCCGCTGCCGCTGCCGGGTCCGCGGCCCCGCTCCCGGGGTGCCCGTGTCCTCCAAGCGCCCTTTGCGTTTTTGGCTTGGCTGCTGCCGGCCACCGTAGGCCACTGCTGCCATCGGCGGCGGCGCCGGCCGGCGGCCACGCCTCTGTAGCCATGGCAAGCCCCTCGCTCCGGGCCCGGCGGGGCCGAGCCCAGCCGAGCTTAGCCCAACCGAGCTTAGCCGGCATCGGGGTCTCCTCCCCGCCTTGGCCTCGTCCGCTTTGGCGGCTGCCAGGCAGCGGGGACAAGGACGGGCGGGGGCCGGCTTTCCACCAAGCCGGGCCAGCAGCAGCTCTTGGGAGTGCCCCCTCCTCCTCCTGCGCGGGGGAGTTTTGGGAGTCACGGGAGAGAGCGGCAGGGGTGGGGCAGGGAGGAGTGCCCCAAAGTGCCCCAAAGCTTGTCCACGGCTGGCAGGGGGTGGGGGAAGGTGGAATCAGGACACAGCCGTGTCCCAGCAGCAGCTAGGTGCCCAGGCAGGGCCGGCACTGCGGCTGAGTGAAACCAGCGCTCCGAGCAAATTTGCCCCGCCCTGATGCCACAAGAAGCCCGGAGGTGGGCTGGGGGCAGGCAAAGGGGCTGGCTGAGCCTTGCTTTTTTTCCCCTTGCCTGCCACGAGAGAGCACCAAATGCACCTGCATGCCGTGTGGGGAGGGGGCTGTCCTGGAGCAGAGCCATTCTCCTGGCCAGCCGTGAGCCCCTGACCAGCCACGGGTAGCGGGGCAGGATCCTGCCAGCACCTCTGCAAGCCAGGAGAGACGAGCCCACCTGGAGCAGGTTGCTGCTAGCACCAATGATCCCGGTGGCTGCCACCAGGCTCTCCCGGCTTGTCAAAGGCACCCCAGTGTCCCTCGGTTGCCTTTTTCAGCCTAGAAGTGAAAGTCCGTTCTGGATGAAAGTTCCGTGCGGATTTGGGGGCTAAATCGGAGTCGGGGTTACCAGCTGTGCAGATAAGAGGCACGGAGAAGGGAGCCATTGAAATGGCCCCATCTTGATTTGTATCCGCTTTTGTCTTCTAGCTGTTTCAGAAGCACAGGTGTTCTTCACTCCGGAGCAGTGAATTGCGGGTCCTCTGGCCGTAACCTTGCCTTCAGTGAGGGTCATGGGGACTTGGAACAGTCCTCTGGACTTGGTTGGGAAAGTGCCTGTTTTTCCATGGAGCACAGCTTCAGTCTCCAGGCAGGAAGAGGTGGGCAGGTGCGTGTGGAGAAGGTGACGAACGTGCAGAGTTTCGGCAAAGCGGAACTTCCGAGCCGTTCGATACCTTGGCAAGGTAAGCTGCTTTCTCATCTCAGCATTTTTCTTGCCCTAGACTTCGCTTCCTATGGCCTGCCACGCAGTATTTCCAAAATATTTCCTCCTCTTGTCTCTCTCTGCCTCGCTTGTACACGGACTCTCTGGAAGGCTTGAGGCAAGGCCTGAACCTATGTCTTGGATGGTTTTGACCACTTGGGCTCCTCTGTGTTTTGAGGCTTCCATTGACATCTTCAGCCATAGCTTCCTTCCTCTTTCTTTTCTCTTTTCTTTTCTTTTCTTTTCTTTTCTTTTCTTTTCTTTTCTTTTCTTTTCTTTTCTTTTCTCTTTTCTTTTCTTTTCTTTTCTTTTCTTTTCTTTTCTTTTCTTCTTTTCCTTTCTCTTCCTTTCTCTTCCTTTCTCTTCCTTTTTCTTCCTTTCTCTTCCTTCCATCCTTTCTTTCTTCCTTCCTTCCTTTCTTTCTTCCTTTCTTTCTTTCTCTCTCTCTTTCTTTCTCTCTCTCTTTCTCTTTCTTTCTTTCTTCCTTTCTTTCTTTCTCTCTCTCTTTCTTTCTCTCTCTCTTTCTCTTTCTTTCTTTCTTTCTTTCTTTCTTTCTTTCTTTCTTTCTCTCTTTCTTTCTTTCTCTCTTTCTTTCTTCCTTTCTTTCTTTCTCCCTTTCTTTCTCTCTTCCTTTCTTCCTTTCTTCCTTTCTTCCTTTCTTCCTTTCTTCCTTCCTTCCTTCCTTCCTTCCTTCCTTCCTTCCTTCCTTCCTTCCTTCCTTCCTTTCTTTCTTTCTTGTTCTTTCTTTTTTTCTGTCTTGTTCTTTCTTTCTTTCTGTCTTGTTCTTTCCTCCCTTCTGCCTTTCCCTGCACCAACTAGGCCATTTCCACATCTCAACCAATTCTCAAATCTTGACACCCTTTGCCCATCACAGGCGGACCAGGCCAAAGGAAGCCCAAGCCTTGCAATGCCATCACTCAGCACACCTTTCCATGCCCGCCTTGCCGCGCTGCTGGCACAGGCCTGAGCTTCACAGCATCTCCTCCAAGTCTTCCTTTGACAGCAGCACGTCTTCCTGCCAACATCTTCTGCACATTTGCTTCTCAACCTTGGTGCCCAGCAAGAAGCAAGACAGGAGAGGGCTCTTGTGCCCCCTGGGGCTTGCAGCTCTGCACTGGCTTTGGTCTCTCGAGCTGGGCAAAAGGCTAGGCAAAAGAACTGGCCAGCTTACAAAGAGCAAAAAGCAAGAAGGCAAAAATCCCTGCGGCGGCCCTCTGGCCCTCTGGCTTCCAGCAGCTTCCCTAGCTGGCCAGTGGTGCCCAGGCTTGCGTCAGCTTGCCTGGTGTCAAGAGCCCGTCTCCAGGCCTCCCTGAGGCGCCGTGGTGCCACAGGGGAGCCTGGCTTCCAGTCACCTTCCACGCTGTCAACACAGCCAGCGTCTCCAGGGTGCCTGCCTGTGAGGCGGTGACAACGCCGCCGTGTCACAATGGCCCCTGGCTTGGGCAAGCCCCAGGGTGTCAGTTGGCCCTTGGCTGCAGGAGCGGCTGGCTGGCTGGCTGGCTGGGAGCTCCTGCCCGGCCGGCGGCTGGGGGAGCAGCGGCAGTGCCAGTGTTGTGGCCCCTTCCTCGTGTGCCCACGAGGCCGAGGCTGGCCCTGCCGCAGGCCTGGTGGCACGCAAGGCCCGCTGCTGTGAGGCCTTGGCTGTGCAGGTGACAGCGGTGTCCTGGCCTGCAGCAGGGCTGCTCCAGGCCGGGGGGGGTGGGGAATGGGGTCCAGCTGGGGTGGGAAAGCGGCAGGGATGATCCCTTGGTCTGCACACTGTGCTGCAGCTGCCCGTGCCACGGGAGACTGAGCCCCTGTGTGAGCGAGCGAGCGAGGGAAAGCAGGCAGCCGTCTCCAGCAAAGAGCCGGGGCCCTGCCGCCCCCCCCAGCTCCCTGCAAAGGCCAGCTTGGGCAGCTTGGAGGCCAAAAGGCCAGCAGCAGGCAGTCTGCCGCTCCGACTTGTGTCTAGAGGCGAGGCAGAAATGTGCCATTTGCGGGGGGTGGGTGCCCCTTTCCTGCAGTCACAGCCACCCCGGGAGCACAGCCGGAGTTGGGCGGGGCACGGGGGGACGGAAAGCTGGGGGGGTGGGAAGGAGCAGGTGGCGCAGCAAAGCCCCGCCCCCGCCAAGAGGGCGGAATCATTGGCAAGTCGCTCCTGGAGGCGCTTGAAAGCCCAGGGGGGCGCTTCCCGATGGCAGGCAGGAGCTCGAGCGCTGCCAGGGTGACAGCACAAAGGTTGGCCCTGCTCAATGGCCTGCCGGCGACCCCCGCCCCTGTCGCCCCCGTGGCCTGCCCGAGCCCTCCCTCAGCGCGCCGCCTCCCCCGAGCATCCCGCAGCGACGGCGGGGACCGCGCGCAGCCCCGGAAAGGCTGCATTTCCGGGCGCTGAGCGCTCCCGGCAGGCGGCCACTGGAAAGGGACTTTGCATGGCCGCCACTTCTCGGCCCCACGCCGAGCCCGTGCCGCTGCCGCTGCCGGGTCCGCGGCCCCGCTCCCGGGGTGCCCGTGTCCTCCAAGCGCCCTTTGCGTTTTTGGCTTGGCTGCTGCCGGCCACCGTAGGCCACCGCTGCCGGCGGCCACGCCTCTGTAGCCATGGCAAGCCCCTCGCTCCGGGCCCGGCGGGGCCGAGCCCAGCCGAGCTTAGCCGAACCGAGCTTAGCCGGCATCGGGGTCTCCTCCCCGCCTTGGCCTCGTCCGCTTTGGCGGCTGCCAGGCAGCGGGGACAAGGACGGGCGGGGGCCGGCTTTCCACCAAGCCGGGCCAGCAGCAGCTCTTGGGAGTGCCCCCTCCTCCTCCTGCGCGGGGGAGTTTTGGGAGTCACGGGAGAGAGCGGCAGGGGTGGGGCAGGGAGGAGTGCCCCAAAGTGCCCCAAAGCTTGTCCACGGCTGGCAGGGGGTGGGGGAAGGTGGAATCAGGACACAGCCGTGTCCCAGCAGCAGCTAGGTGCCCAGGCAGGGCCGGCACTGCGGCTGAGTGAAACCAGCGCTCCGAGCAAATTTGCCCCGCCCTGATGCCACAAGAAGCCCGGAGGTGGGCTGGGGGCAGGCAAAGGGGCTGGCTGAGCCTTGCTTTTTTTCCCCTTGCCTGCCACGAGAGAGCACCAAATGCACCTGCATGCCGTGTGGGGAGGGGGCTGTCCTGGAGCAGAGCCATTCTCCTGGCCAGCCGTGAGCCCCTGACCAGCCACGGGTAGCGGGGCAGGATCCTGCCAGCACCTCTGCAAGCCAGGAGAGACGAGCCCACCTGGAGCAGGTTGCTGCTAGCACCAATGATCCCGGTGGCTGCCACCAGGCTCTCCCGGCTTGTCAAAGGCACCCCAGTGTCCCTCGGTTGCCTTTTTCAGCCTAGAAGTGAAAGTCCGTTCTGGATGAAAGTTCCGTGCGGATTTGGGGGCTAAATCGGAGTCGGGGTTACCAGCTGTGCAGATAAGAGGCACGGAGAAGGGAGCCATTGAAATGGCCCCATCTTGATTTGTATCCGCTTTTGTCTTCTAGCTGTTTCAGAAGCACAGGTGTTCTTCACTCCGGAGCAGTGAATTGCGGGTCCTCTGGCCGTAACCTTGCCTTCAGTGAGGGTCATGGGGACTTGGAACAGTCCTCTGGACTTGGTTGGGAAAGTGCCTGTTTTTCCATGGAGCACAGCTTCAGTCTCCAGGCAGGAAGAGGTGGGCAGGTGCGTGTGGAGAAGGTGACGAACGTGCAGAGTTTCGGCAAAGCGGAACTTCCGAGCCGTTCGATACCTTGGCAAGGTAAGCTGCTTTCTCATCTCAGCATTTTTCTTGCCCTAGACTTCGCTTCCTATGGCCTGCCACGCAGTATTTCCAAAATATTTCCTCCTCTTGTCTCTCTCTGCCTCGCTTGTACACGGACTCTCTGGAAGGCTTGAGGCAAGGCCTGAACCTATGTCTTGGATGGTTTTGACCACTTGGGCTCCTCTGTGTTTTGAGGCTTCCATTGACATCTTCAGCCATAGCTTCCTTCCTCTTTCTTTTCTCTTTTCTTTTCTTTTCTTTTCTTTTCTTTTCTTTTCTTTTCTTTTCTTTTCTTTTCTTTTCTTTTCTCTTTTCTTTTCTTTTCTTTTCTTTTCTTTTCTTTTCTTTTCTTTTCTTTTCTTCTTTTCCTTTCTCTTCCTTTCTCTTCCTTTCTCTTCCTTTTTCTTCCTTTCTCTTCCTTCCATCCTTTCTTTCTTCCTTCCTTCCTTTCTTTCTTCCTTTCTTTCTTTCTCTCTCTCTTTCTTTCTCTCTCTCTTTCTCTTTCTTTCTTTCTTCCTTTCTTTCTTTCTCTCTCTCTTTCTTTCTCTCTCTCTTTCTCTTTCTTTCTTTCTTTCTTTCTTTCTTTCTTTCTTTCTTTCTCTCTTTCTTTCTTTCTCTCTTTCTTTCTTCCTTTCTTTCTTTCTCCCTTTCTTTCTCTCTTCCTTTCTTCCTTTCTTCCTTTCTTCCTTTCTTCCTTCCTTCCTTCCTTCCTTCCTTCCTTCCTTCCTTCCTTCCTTCCTTCCTTCCTTCCTTCCTTCCTTCCTTCCTTTCTTTCTTTCTTGTTCTTTCTTTTTTTCTGTCTTGTTCTTTCTTTCTTTCTGTCTTGTTCTTTCCTCCCTTCTGCCTTTCCCTGCACCAACTAGGCCATTTCCACATCTCAACCAATTCTCAAATCTTGACACCCTTTGCCCATCACAGGCGGACCAGGCCAAAGGAAGCCCAAGCCTTGCAATGCCATCACTCAGCACACCTTTCCATGCCCGCCTTGCCGCGCTGCTGGCACAGGCCTGAGCTTCACAGCATCTCCTCCAAGTCTTCCTTTGACAGCAGCACGTCTTCCTGCCAACATCTTCTGCACATTTGCTTCTCAACCTTGGTGCCCAGCAAGAAGCAAGACAGGAGAGGGCTCTTGTGCCCCCTGGGGCTTGCAGCTCTGCACTGGCTTTGGTCTCTCGAGCTGGGCAAAAGGCTAGGCAAAAGAACTGGCCAGCTTACAAAGAGCAAAAAGCAAGAAGGCAAAAATCCCTGCGGCGGCCCTCTGGCCCTCTGGCTTCCAGCAGCTTCCCTAGCTGGCCAGTGGTGCCCAGGCTTGCGTCAGCTTGCCTGGTGTCAAGAGCCCGTCTCCAGGCCTCCCTGAGGCGCCGTGGTGCCACAGGGGAGCCTGGCTTCCAGTCACCTTCCACGCTGTCAACACAGCCAGCGTCTCCAGGGTGCCTGCCTGTGAGGCGGTGACAACGCCGCCGTGTCACAATGGCCCCTGGCTTGGGCAAGCCCCAGGGTGTCAGTTGGCCCTTGGCTGCAGGAGCGGCTGGCTGGCTGGCTGGCTGGGAGCTCCTGCCCGGCCGGCGGCTGGGGGAGCAGCGGCAGTGCCAGTGTTGTGGCCCCTTCCTCGTGTGCCCACGAGGCCGAGGCTGGCCCTGCCGCAGGCCTGGTGGCACGCAAGGCCCGCTGCTGTGAGGCCTTGGCTGTGCAGGTGACAGCGGTGTCCTGGCCTGCAGCAGGGCTGCTCCAGGCCGGGGGGGGTGGGGAATGGGGTCCAGCTGGGGTGGGAAAGCGGCAGGGATGATCCCTTGGTCTGCACACTGTGCTGCAGCTGCCCGTGCCACGGGAGACTGAGCCCCTGTGTGAGCGAGCGAGCGAGGGAAAGCAGGCAGCCGTCTCCAGCAAAGAGCCGGGGCCCTGCCGCCCCCCCCAGCTCCCTGCAAAGGCCAGCTTGGGCAGCTTGGAGGCCAAAAGGCCAGCAGCAGGCAGTCTGCCGCTCCGACTTGTGTCTAGAGGCGAGGCAGAAATGTGCCATTTGCGGGGGGTGGGTGCCCCTTTCCTGCAGTCACAGCCACCCCGGGAGCACAGCCGGAGTTGGGCGGGGCACGGGGGGACGGAAAGCTGGGGGGGTGGGAAGGAGCAGGTGGCGCAGCAAAGCCCCGCCCCCGCCAAGAGGGCGGAATCATTGGCAAGTCGCTCCTGGAGGCGCTTGAAAGCCCAGGGGGGCGCTTCCCGATGGCAGGCAGGAGCTCGAGCGCTGCCAGGGTGACAGCACAAAGGTTGGCCCTGCTCAATGGCCTGCCGGCGACCCCCGCCCCTGTCGCCCCCGTGGCCTGCCCGAGCCCTCCCTCAGCGCGCCGCCTCCCCCGAGCATCCCGCAGCGACGGCGGGGACCGCGCGCAGCCCCGGAAAGGCTGCATTTCCGGGCGCTGAGCGCTCCCGGCAGGCGGCCACTGGAAAGGGACTTTGCATGGCCGCCACTTCTCGGCCCCACGCCGAGCCCGTGCCGCTGCCGCTGCCGGGTCCGCGGCCCCGCTCCCGGGGTGCCCGTGTCCTCCAAGCGCCCTTTGCGTTTTTGGCTTGGCTGCTGCCGGCCACCGTAGGCCACCGCTGCCGGCGGCCACGCCTCTGTAGCCATGGCAAGCCCCTCGCTCCGGGCCCGGCGGGGCCGAGCCCAGCCGAGCTTAGCCCAACCGAGCTTAGCCGGCATCGGGGTCTCCTCCCCGCCTTGGCCTCGTCCGCTTTGGCGGCTGCCAGGCAGCGGGGACAAGGACGGGCGGGGGCCGGCTTTCCACCAAGCCGGGCCAGCAGCAGCTCTTGGGAGTGCCCCCTCCTCCTCCTGCGCGGGGGAGTTTTGGGAGTCACGGGAGAGAGCGGCAGGGGTGGGGCAGGGAGGAGTGCCCCAAAGTGCCCCAAAGCTTGTCCACGGCTGGCAGGGGGTGGGGGAAGGTGGAATCAGGACACAGCCGTGTCCCAGCAGCAGCTAGGTGCCCAGGCAGGGCCGGCACTGCGGCTGAGTGAAACCAGCGCTCCGAGCAAATTTGCCCCGCCCTGATGCCACAAGAAGCCCGGAGGTGGGCTGGGGGCAGGCAAAGGGGCTGGCTGAGCCTTGCTTTTTTTCCCCTTGCCTGCCACGAGAGAGCACCAAATGCACCTGCATGCCGTGTGGGGAGGGGGCTGTCCTGGAGCAGAGCCATTCTCCTGGCCAGCCGTGAGCCCCTGACCAGCCACGGGTAGCGGGGCAGGATCCTGCCAGCACCTCTGCAAGCCAGGAGAGACGAGCCCACCTGGAGCAGGTTGCTGCTAGCACCAATGATCCCGGTGGCTGCCACCAGGCTCTCCCGGCTTGTCAAAGGCACCCCAGTGTCCCTCGGTTGCCTTTTTCAGCCTAGAAGTGAAAGTCCGTTCTGGATGAAAGTTCCGTGCGGATTTGGGGGCTAAATCGGAGTCGGGGTTACCAGCTGTGCAGATAAGAGGCACGGAGAAGGGAGCCATTGAAATGGCCCCATCTTGATTTGTATCCGCTTTTGTCTTCTAGCTGTTTCAGAAGCACAGGTGTTCTTCACTCCGGAGCAGTGAATTGCGGGTCCTCTGGCCGTAACCTTGCCTTCAGTGAGGGTCATGGGGACTTGGAACAGTCCTCTGGACTTGGTTGGGAAAGTGCCTGTTTTTCCATGGAGCACAGCTTCAGTCTCCAGGCAGGAAGAGGTGGGCAGGTGCGTGTGGAGAAGGTGACGAACGTGCAGAGTTTCGGCAAAGCGGAACTTCCGAGCCGTTCGATACCTTGGCAAGGTAAGCTGCTTTCTCATCTCAGCATTTTTCTTGCCCTAGACTTCGCTTCCTATGGCCTGCCACGCAGTATTTCCAAAATATTTCCTCCTCTTGTCTCTCTCTGCCTCGCTTGTACACGGACTCTCTGGAAGGCTTGAGGCAAGGCCTGAACCTGTGTCTTGGATGGTTTTGACCACTTGGGCTCCTCTGTGTTTTGAGGCTTCCATTGACATCTTCAGCCATAGCTTCCTTCCTCTTTCTTTTCTTTTTTCTTTTCTTTTCTTTTCTTTTCTTTTCTTTTCTTTTCTTTTCTTTTCTTTTCTTTTCTTTTCTTTTCTTTTCTTTTCTTTTCTTTTCTTTTCTTTTCTTTTCTTTTCTTTTCTTTTCTTCTTTTCTTTCCTTTCTCTTCCTTTCTCTTCCTTTCTCTTCCTTCCATCCTTTCTTTCTTCCTTCCTTCCTTTCTTCCTTTCTTTCTTTCTCTCTCTCTTTCTCTCTCTCTCTCTTTCTCTTTCTTTCTTTCTTTCTTTCTTTCTTTCTTTCTCTCTTTCTTTCTTTCTCTCTTTCTTTCTTTCTTTCTTTCTTTCTCTCTTTCTTTCTTTCTCTCTTTCTTTCTTCCTTTCTTTCTTTCTCCCTTTCTTTCTTTCTTTCTCTCTTTCTTTCTTCCTTTCTTCCTTCCTTCCTTCCTTCCTTCCTTCCTTCCTTCCTTCCTTCCTTCCTTCCTTCCTTCCTTCCTTCCTTCCTTTCTTGTTCTTTCTTTTTTTCTGTCTTGTTCTTTCTTTCTTTCTGTCTTGTTCTTTCCTCCCTTCTGCCTTTCCCTGCACCAACTAGGCCATTTCCACATCTCAACCAATTCTCAAATCTTGACACCCTTTGCCCATCACAGGCGGACCAAGGCCAAAGGAAGCCCAAGCCTTGCAATGCCATCACTCAGCACACCTTTCCATGCCCGCCTTGCCGCGCTGCTGGCACAGGCCTGAGCTTCACAGCATCTCCTCCAAGTCTTCCTTTGACAGCAGCACGTCTTCCTGCCAACATCTTCTGCACATTTGCTTCTCAACCTTGGTGCCCAGCAAGAAGCAAGACAGGAGAGGGCTCTTGTGCCCCCTGGGGCTTGCAGCTCTGCACTGCCTTTGGCCTCTCCAGCTGGGCAAAAGGCTAGGCAAAAGAACTGGCCAGCTTACAAAGAGCAAAAAGCAAGAAGGCAAAAATCCCTGCGGCGGCCCTCTGGCCCTCTGGCTTCCAGCAGCTTCCCTAGCTGGCCAGTGGTGCCCAGGCTTGCGTCAGCTTGCCTGGTGTCAAGAGCCCGTCTCCAGGCCTCCCTGAGGCGCCGTGGTGCCACAGGGGAGCCTGGCTTCCAGTCACCTTCCACGCTGTCAACACAGCCAGCGTCTCCAGGGCGCCTGCCTGTGAGGCGGTGACAACGCCGCCGTGTCACAATGGCCCCTGGCTTGGGCAAGCCCCAGGGTATCAGTTGGCCCTTGGCTGCAGGAGCGGCTGGCTGGCTGGCTGGCTGGGAGCTCCTGCCCGGCCGGCGGCTGGGGGAGCAGCGGCAGTGCCAGTGTTGTGGCCCCTTCCTCGTGTGCCCACGAGGCCGAGGCTGGCCCTGCCGCAGGCCTGGTGGCACGCAAGGCCCGCTGCTGTGAGGCCTTGGCTGTGCAGGTGACAGCGGTGTCCTGGCCTGCAGCAGGGCTGCTCCAGGCCGGGGGGGGTGGGGAATGGGGTCCAGCTGGGGTGGGAAAGCGGCAGGGATGATCCCTTGGTCTGCACACTGTGCTGCAGCTGCCCGTCCACGGGAGACTGAGCCCCTGTGTGAGCGAGCAAGCGAGGGAAAGCAGGCAGCCGTCTCCAGCAAAGAGCCGGGGCCCTGCCGCCCCCCCCAGCTCCCTGCAAAGGCCAGCTTGGGCAGCTTGGAGGCCAAAAGGCCAGCAGCAGGCAGTCTGCCGCTCCGACTTGTGTCTAGAGGCGAGGCAGAAATGTGCCATTTGCGGGGGGTGGGTGCCCCTTTCCTGCAGTCACAGCCACCCCGGGAGCACAGCCGGAGTTGGGCGGGGCACGGGGGGACGGAAAGCTGGGGGGGTGGGAAGGAGCAGGTGGCGCAGCAAAGCCCCGCCCCCGGCAAGAGGGCGGAATCATTGGCAAGTCGCTCCTGGAGGCGCTTGAAAGCCCAGGGGGGCGCTTCCCGATGGCAGGCAGGAGCTCGAGCGCTGCCAGGGTGACAGCACAAAGGTTGGCCCTGCTCAATGGCCTGCCGGCGACCCCCGCCCCTGTCGCCCCCGTGGCCTGCCCGAGCCCTCCCTCAGCGCGCCGCCTCCCCCGAGCATCCCGCAGCGACGGCGGGGACCGCGCGCAGCCCCGGAAAGGCTGCATTTCCGGGCGCTGAGCGCTCCCGGCAGGCGGCCACTGGAAAGGGACTTTGCATGGCCGCCACTTCTCGGCCCCACGCCGAGCCCGTGCCGCTGCCGCTGCCGGGTCCGCGGCCCCGCTCCCGGGGTGCCCGTGTCCTCCAAGCGCCCTTTGCGTTTTTGGCTTGGCTGCTGCCGGCCACCGTAGGCCACCGCTGCCATCGGCGGCGGCGCCGGCCGGCGGCCACGCCTCTGTAGCCATGGCAAGCCCCTCGCTCCGGGCCCGGCGGGGCCGAGCCCAGCCGAGCTTAGCCCAACCGAGCTTAGCCGGCATCGGGGTCTCCTCCCCGCCTTGGCCTCGTCCGCTTTGGCGGCTGCCAGGCAGCGGGGACAAGGACGGGCGGGGGCCGGCTTTCCACCAAGCCGGGCCAGCAGCAGCTCTTGGGAGCGCCCCCTCCTCCTCCTGCGCGGGGGAGTTTTGGGAGTCACGGGAGAGAGCGGCAGGGGTGGGGCAGGGAGGAGTGCCCCAAAGTGCCCCAAAGCTTGTCCACGGCTGGCAGGGGGTGGGGGAAGGTGGAATCAGGACACAGCCGTGTCCCAGCAGCAGCTAGGTGCCCAGGCAGGGCCGGCACTGCGGCTGAGTGAAACCAGCGCTCCGAGCAAATTTGCCCCGCCCTGATGCCACAAGAAGCCCGGAGGTGGGCTGGGGGCAGGCAAAGGGGCTGGCTGAGCCTTGCTTTTTTTCCCCTTGCCTGCCACGAGAGAGCACCAAATGCACCTGCATGCCGTGTGGGGAGGGGGCTGTCCTGGAGCAGAGCCATTCTCCTGGCCAGCCGTGAGCCCCTGACCAGCCACGGGTAGTGGGGCAGGATCCTGCCAGCACCTCTGCAAGCCAGGAGAGACGAGCCCACCTGGAGCAGGTTGCTGCTAGCACCAATGATCCCGGTGGCTGCCACCAGGCTCTCCCGGCTTGTCAAAAGGCACCCAGTGTCCCTCGGTTGCCTTTTTCAGCCTAGAAGTGAAAGTCCGTTCTGGATGAAAGTTCCGTGCGGATTTGGGGGCTAAATCGGAGTCGGGTTACCAGCTGTGCAGATAAGAGGCACGGAGAAGGGAGCCATTGAAATGGCCCCATCTTGATTTGTATCCGCTTTTGTCTTCTAGCTGTTTCAGAAGCACAGGTGTTCTTCACTCCGGAGCAGTGAATTGCGGGTCCTCTGGCCGTAACCTTGCCTTCAGTGAGGGTCATGGGGACTTGGAACAGTCCTCTGGACTTGGTTGGGAAGTGCCTGTTTTTCCATGGAGCACAGCTTCAGTCTCCAGGCAGGAAGAGGTGGGCAGGTGCGTGTGGAGAAGGTGACGAACGTGCAGAGTTTCGGCAAAGCGGAACTTCCGAGCCGTTCGATACCTTGGCAAGGTAAGCTGCTTTCTCATCTCAGCATTTTTCTTGCCCTAGACTTCGCTTCCTATGGCCTGCCACGCAGTATTTCCAAAATATTTCCCCTCTTGTCTCTCTCTGCCTCGCTTGTACACGGACTCTCTGGAAGGCTTGAGGCAAGGCCTGAACCTATGTCTTGGATGGTTTTGACCACTTGGGCTCCTCTGTGTTTTGAGGCTTCCATTGACATCTTCAGCCATAGCTTCCTTCCTCTTTCTTTTCTCTTTTCTTTTCTTTTCTTTTCTTTTCTTTTCTTTTCTTTTCTTTTCTTTTCTTTTCTCTTTTCTTTTCTTTTCTTTTCTTTTCTTTTCTTTTCTTTTCTTTTCTTTTCTTTTCTTTTCTTTTCTTTTCTTCTTTTCCTTTCTCTTCCTTTCTCTTCCTTTCTCTTCCTTCTCTTCCTTCCATCCTTTCTTTCTTCCTTCCTTCCTTTCTTTCTTCCTTTCTTTCTTCTCTCTCTTCTTTCTCTCTCTCTCTTTCTCTTTCTTCTTTCTTCCTTTCTTTCTTTCTCTCTCTCTTTCTTTCTCTCTCTCTTTCTCTTTCTTTCTTTCTTTCTTTCTTTCTTTCTTTCTTTCTTTCTCTCTTTCTTTCTTTCTCTCTTTCTTTCTTCCTTTCTTTCTTTCTCCTTTCTTTCTCTCTTCCTTTCTTCCTTTCTTCCTTTCTTCCTTTCTTCCTTCCTTCCTTCCTTCCTTCCTTCCTTCCTTCCTTCCTTCCTTCCTTCCTTCCTTCCTTCCTTCCTTTCTTTCTTGTTCTTTCTTTTTTTCTGTCTTGTTCTTTCTTTCTTTCTGTCTTGTTCTTTCCTCCCTTCTGCCTTTCCCTGCACCAACTAGGCCATTTCCACATCTCAACCAATTCTCAAATCTTGACACCCTTTGCCCATCACAGGCGGACCAAGGCCAAAGGAAGCCCAAGCCTTGCAATGCCATCACTCAGCACACCTTTCCATGCCCGCCTTGCCGCGCTGCTGGCACAGGCCTGAGCTTCACAGCATCTCCTCCAAGTCTTCCTTTGACAGCAGCACGTCTTCCTGCCAACATCTTCTGCACATTTGCTTCTCAACCTTGGTGCCCAGCAGAAGCAAGACAGGAGAGGGCTCTTGTGCCCCCTGAGGCTTGCAGCTCTGCACTGCCTTGGTCTCTCCAGCTGGGCAAAAGGCTAGGCAAAAGAACTGGCCAGCTTACAAAGAGCAAAAAGCAAGAAGGCAAAAATCCCTGCGGCGGCCCTCTGGCCCTCTGGCTTCCAGCAGCTTCCCTAGCTGGCCAGTGGTGCCCAGGCTTGCGTCAGCCTTGCCTGGTGTCAAGAGCCCGTCTCCAGGCCTCCCTGAGGCGCCGTGGTGCCACAGGGGAGCCTGGCTTCCAGTCACCTTCCACGCTGTCAACACAGCCAGCGTCTCCAGGGTGCCTGCCTGTGAGGCGGTGACAACGCCGCCGTGTCACAATGGCCCCTGGCTTGGGCAAGCCCCAGGGTGTCAGTTGGCCCTTGGCTGCAGGAGCGGGCTGGCTGGCTGGCTGGCTGGGAGCTCCTGCCCGGCCGGCGGCTGGGGGAGCAGCGGCAGTGCCAGTGTTGTGGCCCCTTCCTCGTGTGCCCACGAGGCCGAGGCTGGCCCTGCCGCAGGCCTGGTGGCACGCAAGGCCCGCTGCTGTGAGGCCTTGGCTGTGCAGGTGACAGCGGTGTCCTGGCCTGCAGCAGGGCTGCTCCAGGCCGGGGGGGGTGGGGAATGGGGTCCAGCTGGGGTGGGAAAGCGGCAGGGATGATCCCTTGGTCTGCACACTGTGCTGCAGCTGCCCGTGCCACGGGAGACTGAGCCCCTGTGTGAGCGAGCGAGCGAGGGAAAGCAGGCAGCCGTCTCCAGCAAAGAGCCGGGGCCCTGCCGCCCCCCCCCAGCTCCCTGCAAAGGCCAGCTTGGGCAGCTTGGAGGCCAAAAGGCCAGCAGCAGGCAGTCTGCCGCTCCGACTTGTGTCTAGAGGCGAGGCAGAAATGTGCCATTTGCGGGGGGTGGGTGCCCCTTTCCTGCAGTCACAGCCACCCCGGGAGCACAGCCGGAGTTGGGCGGGGCACGGGGGGACGGAAAGCTGGGGGGGTGGGAAGGAGCAGGTGGCGCAGCAAAGCCCCGCCCCCGGCAAGAGGGCGGAATCATTGGCAAGTCGCTCCTGGAGGCGCTTGAAAGCCCAGGGGGGCGCTTCCCGATGGCAGGCAGGAGCTCGAGCGCTGCCAGGGTGACAGCACAAAGGTTGGCCCTGCTCAATGGCCTGCCGGCGACCCCCGCCCCTGTCGCCCCCGTGGCCTGCCCGAGCCCTCCCTCAGCGCGCCGCCTCCCCCCGAGCATCCCGCAGCGACGGCGGGGACCGCGCGCAGCCCCGGAAAGGCTGCATTTCCGGGCGCTGAGCGCTCCCGGCAGGCGGCCACTGGAAAGGGACTTTGCATGGCCGCCACTTCTCGGCCCCACGCCGAGCCCGTGCCGCTGCCGCTGCCGGGTCCGCGGCCCCGCTCCCGGGGTGCCCGTGTCCTCCAAGCGCCCTTTGCGTTTTTGGCTTGGCTGCTGCCGGCCACCGTAGGCCACCGCTGCCGGCGGCCACGCCTCTGTAGCCATGGCAAGCCCCTCGCTCCGGGCCCGGCGGGGCCGAGCCCAGCCGAGCTTAGCCCAACCGAGCTTAGCCGGCATCGGGGTCTCCTCCCCGCCTTGGCCTCGTCCGCTTTGGCGGCTGCCAGGCAGCGGGGACAAGGACGGGCGGGGGCCGGCTTTCCACCAAGCCGGGCCAGCAGCAGCTCTTGGGAGTGCCCCCTCCTCCTCCTGCGCGGGGGAGTTTTGGGAGTCACGGGAGAGAGCGGCAGGGGTGGGGCAGGGAGGAGTGCCCCAAAGTGCCCCAAAGCTTGTCCACGGCTGGCAGGGGGTGGGGGAAGGTGGAATCAGGACACAGCCGTGTCCCAGCAGCAGCTAGGTGCCCAGGCAGGGCCGGCACTGCGGCTGAGTGAAACCAGCGCTCCGAGCAAATTTGCCCCGCCCTGATGCCACAAGAAGCCCGGAGGTGGGCTGGGGGCAGGCAAAGGGGCTGGCTGAGCCTTGCTTTTTTTCCCCTTGCCTGCCACGAGAGAGCACCAAATGCACCTGCATGCCGTGTGGGGAGGGGGCTGTCCTGGAGCAGAGCCATTCTCCTGGCCAGCCGTGAGCCCCTGACCAGCCACGGGTAGTGGGGCAGGATCCTGCCAGCACCTCTGCAAGCCAGGAGAGACGAGCCCACCTGGAGCAGGTTGCTGCTAGCACCAATGATCCCGGTGGCTGCCACCAGGCTCTCCGGCTTGTCAAAGGCACCCCAGTGTCCCTCGGTTGCCTTTTTCAGCCTAGAAGTGAAAGTCCGTTCTGGATGAAAGTTCCGTGCGGATTTGGGGGCTAAATCGGAGTCGGGTTACCAGCTGTGCAGATAAGAGGCACGGAGAAGGGAGCCATTGAAATGGCCCCATCTTGATTTGTATCCGCTTTTGTCTTCTAGCTGTTTCAGAAGCACAGGTGTTCTTCACTCCGGAGCAGTGAATTGCGGGTCCTCTGGCCGTAACCTTGCCTTCAGTGAGGGTCATGGGGACTTGGAACAGTCCTCTGGACTTGTTGGGAAAGTGCCTGTTTTTCCATGGA
The DNA here is from genome assembly GCA_036785705.1 of Acanthornis magna. Lineage (NCBI taxonomy): Eukaryota > Metazoa > Chordata > Aves > Passeriformes > Acanthizidae > Acanthornis > Acanthornis magna. Next base: position 541 of record JAWUZG010000206.1, on the reverse strand, counting down.
GCACAGCTTCAGTCTCCAGGCAGGAAGAGGTGGGCAGGTGCGTGTGGAGAAGGTGACGAACGTGCAGAGTTTCGGCAAAGCGGAACTTCCGAGCCGTTCGATACCTTGGCAAGGTAAGCTGCTTTCTCATCTCAGCATTTTTCTTGCCCTAGACTTCGCTTCCTATGGCCTGCACGCAGTATTTCCAAAATATTTCCTCCTCTTGTCTCTCTCTGCCTCGCTTGTACACGGACTCTCTGGAAGGCTTGAGGCAAGGCCTGAACCTATGTCTTGGATGGTTTTGACCACTTGGGCTCCTCTGTGTTTTGAGGCTTCCATTGACATCTTCAGCCATAGCTTCCTTCCTCTTTCTTTTCTTTTTTCTTTTCTTTCTTTTCTTTTCTCTTTTCTTTTCTTTTCTTTTCTTTTCTTTTCTTTTCTTTTCTTTTCTTTTCTTTTCTTTCTCTTTTCTTTTCTTTTCTTTTCTTTTCTTTTCTTTCTTTTCTTTTCTTTTCTTTTCTTTTCTTTTCTTTTCTTCTTTTCCTTTCTCTTCCTTTCTCTT